>JAATLQ010033027.1:0-16270 GCA_013421005.1 Heliconius erato x Heliconius himera | reverse complement strand
AAAATTTAGAAACTTTAACAAGTTGTCATTCTTAAACTACTGGTTCAAATTGACTGAAATTTTAAATATACCAAGTTTATATAATGCCTGATTAGTTAGTGAAAATTCAGGTTTCTTGTTTTATCCACAACGAAGTTATAGGGGGTTGAAAATGGCCTGAATTGCTTCGAGAAAAGGATGGTACGGCCGTGCCGCTGTTTTTTGCTCGACTTGGCGGGGGCACTGCCGTGCCCCCAGATTTAAAAACTCTCGATCTCACAGTAATTAGGAAAAGAGTCAATTATGAAACCTTGCCTAGGTGAAACTAAAAGTATTTTGACTACGACTACCCATAGGGTTATATAAAATGAATAATACATAAAAAATGAATAATACATATATATTTTAGCTAATTTAAAACTGTAACATTTTTTATTTTGTTTCCTTTGAAAATAAAGACAAAAAATATTAAAGTAAGAGGTTGTTGTAGCGCAAGGGCACAAGCATGTGACTATAAAATCGACGATTAAGGTTCATTAACCGTAAAACGCGGCGTTGAGATGCACCACTCAACACGCAACACCTTGAAAATTTTGCAGAAAGTTAGGAGTGGAGTGTCTTAACACTAGCTTCCCTCTGCCTACCCATTTTATATATAAGATGCAGCGTAAAGCTGATAAAAAAGAAAAAAATATATTCAAGATTATGAAAATACATTTCCCAGAAAAAGCCTACAGGGTCTTCACACTCATATATGTATAATAAATTGGACATTTACACATATACATTATACAACTTATAGTAACATTTATTCAGTGCTTCCCGATGTCATCTAAACAATGTGTCGTGTCACAATAAACATACGTTATAATTATAAGTAGCAATTAATATTAATTAAAAAATATTTTATTTTTTATTATGTTTATTATGTTTTTTACTACATTAATACATCTATTACCACAAGCTTCACGCTGTATCCTCCTTCATTTCTTTGAAACACTAGGACCTTTATCTTACTCGTATTCAAGCTTAGATCATTATTTTCACATCCTTTCTTGATAGTGGTGACTAATGCCTGCAACTCGCAGTCTGATGATGCAATGAGCACTGCATCGTCTGCGTACAACAGGCAATTTACATTCAAGCCACCTATTTTCACCCCAATGTCACTTTGTTTCACTCCTTGGAGACCGCTATCAAAGTAGAAATTGAACAATCAAGCTGACTTAGTGCATCCTTGTTTTACATCTGATCGAATGTCAAATGCCACCAGCTACAGCTGTAGGCTCTAAAGAGACTCTAAAACCTGCAGTAAGGGTTCACTCACATTGTACCGGGATAGTATATCCCATAATTTCGTTCTCAGAACACTGTCAAGCGCCTATTATAAGTCCACAAAAGCACAGAAAACTTTTTGGTTAATAACCATGATTTTTTCCGTGACCAGAAAAGAAGGAAGGAGGAAAAAGATCTGATCCATACAACCTCTTCCAGGTCTAAAGGCTATCTTGAGTCTACCACAACAGTCTTTCGGATCTTTCTGATAGGTAGCCTGCTTACGTAGTCTGTCTCTAACCTTTGTCTATATACAAAAGCACGATGACTGCACCTCGCTAATTAACTGTGACTTCCCCTGATCTCCAGCATGAACTACACAAAAACCAGAAAAAGTCTAAGACAAGTGTCCCACCATATTAGATCACCTCAGCAGCTACTCCATCTGTTTCCGCTGCCTTACAAAATTTCAGACTATATATTGCACTCTCAACTTCTTTTACACTGATTTCGATATCAAAACGCTTAGTCTTGATGTAGCTGTTACTTGAGACAAAGGCTTAATCACATTCATACATCACCTTGTAGAAATACGCCCACCCGCAACTTATCGCCAGAAAAGCTTTGTGTTTTCCCTGATATACCACTGTGTTTTCTTTACATCTATACAATATTAGTATATATGTATATCTAGTGGTGCAATGAGACCATATTTTAGTAGGCGTGATGGTTAAAGGTGTAAATTTTATTTGGAAAGCCTTTTAGATTTAAAAGACAAAACACTAACACTAGGACAAATTTATTTTTCTTTTCACCTTCACGTGAGATACATCCGTATGTATGTATGTATGAAGTTGGTTCGGCAGAGGGAGCCTAGAGTTAAGACACTTCGCCACTTTCCGCCGAACGTTCTTCACACGCTTGTGCCCCTGCGCGACGACTGGCGAATAAAATTATTAATTAGGAAAATATTTATTTCTTACATATAATTTCATTTAAATGTTATTTATAAAGTTAAAATTAAAAGAAAGTTGGACAAATAGAAACAGCTTCTATAAAAATACTAATAATTATAAAAAAGCACAAAGCTTTGTATCAACAAGAATCGCGTCAACAGAGTGCAAAATGCCGATTTACGCAATCTTTTACAATACTTTTAATCTACCTATTGTCCTATAACGAGACCGTTGTGCAAGGCAATTAAACAAACAATACCACACATCCTCATCCAATGCATAGACATTAGTATATTAATATGTGTACAATTGTACATTATAATATAGAGTAATTATTTGTTAATATGCCTGAAAGGTTAGATTCTTTAAAAGTTACTGGTAGTTTATACAATTATGAAAATAAACAGTTAACAAGAAACGAAAAAAAGAATCTAATTTTTATAAAAAAACCTAGTGAAACAACGTAACATAGGAGTGTGGAGTGGAAGTAGGTGACTTAAGTGTAAATTGCCTGCTGTACGCAGATGATGCAGTGCTCATTGCGTCATCATCAGAATGCGAATTGTAGGCATTAGTCACCACTCTGAAACATGAGAAAATAATGGGCTAAGCCTAAGTGCAAGTAACTAACAGGATGTGAAAATAATGGGCTAAGCCTAAGTGCAAGTAAGACAAAGGTTCTGGTTTTTGAACGAAATGAAGAAAGGACGGAATGCAAGATCAGTGTGAATAGTAAGATATTAGAACAATTAAATGAAGTGGTATACTTGGGAAGTATGTTCAGTAGAGATGGAAGATACGAAAAGGATACGTAAAGGCGTGTTGTTGCCGGTTCCAGGATTAAAGGTGCCTTAGCTGCATTGATAAGACGGCGAACATCAGCACAGCTGCATGTTTGGCCGTACACAATGTAGTGTTGGTACCGACGCTGTTATACGGCAGCGAAACGTGGTTATTACAGAAGAAGAATGAAAAAAGATAAATGCTGTGGGGATGCGATTACTTCGTAGGATATGAAGTCAGCTTAGCTGATCGAATCCGAATGAAGAGATACACAGAATGGCAGGTACTAGCAAGAATGAAGAAGAACTTGCTCAGCTGGTTTGGGCACGTCGAACGAATGAGTAATGAAAGAATGGCAGTTAAGATTTATGACAGAAAAGTGAGAGATAAGAGAGGTAGAGGTACTCGGTTGACCTTCGAAAATATAATATTAACGATGCTGGAGGAGGATCACGTAAAAAGCATTAGGAACCCGCGAAGAACATGTACGAAGAGGTTGAGACAGTAGACGAGCCGAAGAGGTATGCAGAGGCCGTAGCGTTTGGCGCTCCGTACTCTCTGACTGTCCCGCTATGGATAGCTAGGATTGTATAGTTTAGTTTTAGTTTTCATAACTTATGCTTACACCGAATCACATGTTCATTTTTAATTCCCCTGTAGAAGCGTAAGGTAATTAAACAGACAATGGGCGTGCCTATTGAGAATAATTAATATGGCCTGACTGTAGTGTACTATTATTATAGAGGCGTTGCATCGGATTGTTCTGTGAGGTTTGCTATAAACGCTACCTTTTTAGTCATTATACTGCTTTTCTAGCATAATAATGAGGCTCATAGTTTTCAAGATTGTTGTGTTGTAACTGTAAACGCGATGATTGTGGATTCAATTTCCAATCGGTGGAATAAAATATTTAATATCTTCTTTGCTTCGCTCTAGTATCAAGGCAAAAGCGCGGCTTGAGAATTCGGTGTAAAATAGAGAAAAGAGTGCCTTACACTACAGTACAGATAATTATTATTTATTATAACATTACCGTGGTTGTGGTTGCATAATCGGCTGGAAAAGTGTGATATGAAAAAATGAGGAAAGAAACCTAAAGAGATGTGCTGTGGACCGAGAAAAAACATGGCGTAAGTAAGGGGAAAAGTATAAATCTGTTAAGTAAATTAAACAATTTAGAAATAAAAGGAAAGGTGATATAATTAATGTTTTAATCCATTTAGTTATATAAAATATATAAACATTTTTAACGTCATTTCTATAAAATGAGCAGAAAAATTCGATGATTATACATAATCAGTATCCAAAGTTACGTAGATCCATCCTTTTAAGTTATTAGCCTTATTTTTTTATTCTTACCTAATCTTAGGTATTAGATACTTACCCTAATTCTGCCTTTTGAAATAAATAAAAACAAATTACAATACAAAAAAAGCATAAACTAAAAATCCAACCGAGTTTAATTTCGCGTATTAATGTAGGAGTCGGAGTTCGTTTTGTGCTTTATATAATTTAAATAGTCAGTCCGCAGTACTATAATATTTATAATGCCAGGAAGTCGCGGAGATTGCAAGCTATTCAAAACTGCATTAAAGGATATTGTTCGTAATACAGACAGAAGATCCTTTCAAAAACTGAATCGAGAATTTTCTTTTGTGAAAGAAAATTACGCTAAGAAGACTTTATAATGACAACTTAAAGTTAATATTTTATTATTGCTGCCGCAAGTAGCAGGGTAGGCAGAGGGAGCCTAGTGCTAAGACACTCCGATCTCCATTTTCCATCGAATTCTCGCATTGCTTGTTGAATGGCGGAACTCAACGGACCAATTTTGCTTTAGTATCAAAACTAAGAAATTAAAATATTTATTAATTAATACCGCCGTGTAGAAACTGTACCCGTTAGACTACTGTGCCTCTGCGACATTTAATAATTTTAAGTAAGTAAAGTTGAGGCCAGTCGTGGCGCAGCGGCACGAGGCGTGACTGTAACACCGACTGGTTGTGGGTTCGATCCTCACTCGAGGAGATGAAATATTTACTTAAATTTATATTTCCATTTCTTCGCTCTGGTGTTGAGGTTAAGCGCGGCGTTGAGTTCTGCCACTCAACACGCAATGCCTCCAGAATTCGGCAGAAAGTGGGGAACGGAGTGTCTTAACACTAGGTTCCCTCTGCCTACCCTGCTGTGTGCGGGATACAGCGTGAAGCAAAAAAAAAGTAAGTAAAAAGAAATGCGCTTCATATATATTATTAATTAGCTATATATACAACAATAAATCTATATTTTTATAAATCATGCTTCATGATGCACGACAAATAGGTACCCACACTCGAGTGGCACGAGGCCGCTTTTACACGTAAAATAAAAAATAAAGCAAACATATTATTAAGCAGAACGAGCGGGGGAATGCAGGAATCCAGGAATGTAGGTAATGAAAATTTAAATGGCAGACAAGGCCCTTAATTAAATACTCTGATGAAGTTTGAATAACTTATCATAACGGTGATACGTATCTTGGATTGCGCAATTATCCATATTTGAGAATAAAACATTTTTATAAAAAGTTTATATTGAATATTTTGATAATATTTGCTTATAAAAAGCAGAAGTTGTAGTATAGGAGTGAAAGCGTATGATGTAAAGTGACGGTTGTGGGTTCAAATCCCACTCGGGGGAAAGAATTATTATTTATTGATATTTTCATTTCTTCGCTCTGGTAACAAGGGAAAGAGCATTGCCTCGTAAATTCGGCGAAAAGTAGAGGACGAAGTGTCTTAACAATAGGTTCCTTCTGCCTATTCTGCTATATGAGGGATACAGTGTGAAGCTGAAAAAAATACTTAATTTATTTTTGGATTGGATAGTCGATTTACTGAGGATGGATGGGATAGGCGGAGGCTATATATATCTATATAAATGATTAACGTGATCATTTCTATGTACCTGCGTTCGGGGTCACCTCAAGGACTTAGCTATTTCCGTCAGTGCACGTGGGCGAAGCCGCATTTATAAGCTAGTTTTAGAGAAAAGGCTAAGGTTATACATTTCTAAATAATTTATTTAAGACACAAACTAACTCGAATGCTTTGAATTTTGTTTCATACAAAAAAATCAAATTACTTGGCTGCCAAAAGAGAAGTAGTAGAAATTGCCATGCTATACATATACTCGTATCCAGTAAAGTAAGCTATTTTCATACTGGTTTTGTATTTGATTAATACTCGTACTACCTAGAACGGATGCCTTCACCGTTTAACGAACCGTTTCTTCCGGGATGCAGTCCGTATGTAAGATTTGATTTATTTTTTGATATTATAATATATTATGCACCTGTTTAAGGCCAGTCGTGGCGCAGCGGCACGAGGTGTGACTGTAAAATCGACTGGTTGTGGGTTCGATCTCCACTCGAGGAGAAGAAATATTTACTTAAATTTATATTTCTATTTCTTCGCTCTGGTGTCGAGGACAAGCGCGGCGTTGATTTCTGCCACTCAACACGCAATGCCTCCAGAATTAAATTAATTCGTGAAATAATTTAAACGTATTAATAATCGTCACGTTTACTGCTACTTTGCTCTACTAAAATCTCGTTAGCAAAAATATCAACTCAAAAAGGCATCAAAATTTAGATGTATGATTCAGTATTCATTTATTTTTGTCAATTCTATGAATAGAAATTTTCTCTTTTATATTTTTTTAGCTTCACGCGGTTCCCCGCCTATAGCTAGACAGAGAGGGAAAACCTAGTATTAAAACACTTCGTTACGTACACTGAATTGATAGATGTTTAATTTTCAGGACATTGCGTGTTAAGTGGAGCAAATCACATTGTTATCAGAGTGAGGTAATTAAAAATTATTCTAATATGCCACGATGACTTCAATCAATATAAATAAAATGCTATATTAATTGCTTTGACATTTATAAAGAATATACAAGTACAAATACGACAGTGATAGTCTTATATTTTTTTAGGATATTATCAGTTTGTAACATCCAAGGTGTTTCTGAAACTTTCAGTGAACAATAGAGGAAGAAAAGTAGATAACATTCTTCGTTATGTCAAGAGTGTTGAGAACAACAAATTCTTACGACAAAAATACTAAACCACATTATTTTGGAAATATTATTTGGAAATATAACATTTTGAACGTCATAAATCTTACCACAGCAATTTTTACAAAAACAACCGATTTCCACCGTGTCCCATAATCAGAACCTAACCAAACTGTCATCAAACTATCCTTGAAGTGTATCCTTTCCAATAAAAAAGAATGATTGAATTCGGTTGGCGTGATATTGAGTTATTCGTCCATTTGTCGCGCACATACTAAATGTAAATTTAAGAATTATAAGATTTTTTTATGGGTAACATTGTCAGAAATGGACCAAAGTAAAATTGGACCACACCACATGGAAGCATTAGCTTATAACTCAAAAATAATCATCGAAATCGGTTTACTCAAAGCCTATTTCAATCAAAAGGTCCGAGGTAACAAACATAAGAAAAAGTCGAATTGATAACCTCCTCCTTACGGAAGTCAGTTAAAAGTGGGAGAAACCCTATTAAATTGTCTATATTCGAAATTATTGTCAAAATTTTTATCGACAAAATTTCTTTTGTTACCTTACTTATGCTAGATCATTTCTTAACTAGCTCCATAACAAATATCCCCGCTATCGTAACGATTAAAATAATATTTATATTACACTTAAAACCATTATTTTTAAGTTTTAATGGTTTAATAAAATAGTTTTATTTTGTTTTATACGGGGTCAGTCGTGGCCCAAGGACACAGCCGTGCAACTGTAATCGCGACAGGGTTCCTATTCGCGAGATTTCATTTCCTCATATGGGTTCCATTCCCAGATTCCTAGCGGCGACGATGGTTTCCCAGCGATGAGTGCCGCCACTCAACAAACAATGACTCCAGAATTCAGCGGAAAGTGCGATACAAAAGTGCCTTAACGTGAACAGAGTATCTTAATACTAGTTTCCCAGGTTACACTATACTATACTTTTTAGGATTCCGTTCCTGAAAAGGTAAAAACCCTTGTAGGATCACTTTACTGTCCATTTGTACCTCAGTCAATTATCTCGAAATTGCGTGGAGGTAACAAACTGAAGTTACTATCAAATATTCCGGTCCATGGACATAGAAAAAATCAAACTTAAACCAACGCAATCAAAATCAACGAGCATTTATGAATTGTTTTTGCACCATTTTATATGAAATATTTAGAATTAGATTACGATTCGAAAATCGTAATCTAAGCCTAAACCCAAAATTGGGCACTAAGTGAGAACTTCCTATACATTTGTATAGGAAGTTCTCACTTAAACGATAATAAAAAAAATATTCCAAATTTAATTATAGTTATAGTTCATTTCACACGAAATGAGTGCATACGCCCGCAAGTTTCAGTTTGTCAACTTTTATAAATTGTACTTGCTGCTGACCGACAATTCTGAAATTCGTACGGAACCTTCGGATAGCTGAGTCTGACTCGCACTGGACTAGATTTATTTAAAATATTATTGTTATCTGTGACAGGAAACAGCACGTTCACACTTTCCTTCCTGATAAGTTCGGCTTACAAAATTGTTTTATTACAACATTTTTCACCAGCTTCCGTTCTTTATTTGGATCTTTTTTTACCCTTTCAGGTCGAATGTGTACAAATCCAATGGTATAAGATAAAATCGTGACTGAAATTTTTATGGGATAGATTCATATGCGAGGCAGTAATCGGACAAAGCTTTGAGGGCTTTGGAAGAAAAATTATTTATATGTTTCTGTGGCGGCGTGTACGTTTTCTTAAGGATTTGTTGGCGGTTATAACTTAGAGCAGTTTATAGCAAAAATTTATGTGAGGATATTAAAGCAATATATACAGAGAGGTATATTTCGAAATAAGCTGCTATATATTATAAAAAACTTATTTAATGTTCCGATATTGTTGTAGGTTGTGGTGGATATAATTTATTATATTGTCAAAATTAAATTTTAAATTTTTCCATAGCAAGCGATCTATAATAAATTTCCAATTCGCAGGAATCACAAAAAAGCAAGAAATCTAAACGCAATTAATTTTTTACCAAAACAAAGAACTATATCATACGTCTACAAAATTTTACAACCTTAGGTTATCATTAAACGATAATAATCTCAAAAGCAGCTGTACGCTTTTTACTTTTTTTAGGCAGAATGAGCCTAAGTGTAGTGTTAAAATACGACGTTTTTCACTTCCCACTCAACTTTAAAGACATTCCATAGATATTGAAAAGAAAAGAAAGAAGAAAAAAACACCTTACATATAATGATCGAACGTAATACCAAATATTTTGAATGTTAAAATTTAAAAAACAACAACTTAAATTACAAAAGAAAAGAAGAAGTAAAAACTTTATATACAAACAAATCAATATTCTAATAATGCAGCATACTATTCAAGTGTTTACAAAAAAAAACCTTTAATATCTACTTCATTGGAATCCCTTTTCATTCCGAACGAGGATGGAATTCACTATTAAATCGGAGAAATCCAATAACATCGTGTATATTCGCACTAACTACATACATTATTTGTATTATTTTGCCTTTTGTTACTGTTTTGGATTGCGAAATAGCAGGTTCAAATCCTTATAATATTAACTTTCTTAATAAAATCATAAGGTTGTGAAATTGGTCTTCTTATTATCTTAATAAATAAGCTTGTAAATCCTAACTAACTTACTCCTACTGTTAATCGTAATAAACTATTTTTTTCTTTTTAGTGCTTATGTAGTCTGTTTTTTTTTTGTTTTTTCGGGAATATTTTTTTATGAGTGAATGGAACGTTGTCCTGTTTTTTTTTTCAACTTCACTCTGTATTTGCACACAGCTGGGTAGGCGGAGGAATTTGGAGGGCATTGCGTGTTGAGTGGCGGAACTCAACGCCGCGCGAAGAAAAGGAAATATAAATTTTAATAACTATTTCATTTCATCGAGTGGGGACCCACAACCGTTTATAGTCACACTTTATAGCTCTGCTTCAAGACTGGCCTCAAGTTTCAATTGTTTATGTTATTCTTAAAAATGCAAGTTTATTAAGATAATAATAAAAAATACTGTTTTGATAATTCTTTTATAATTTGGATAAACATGTCTATAAAAAAAACCACAATCAAAGTTTACCACTACAGAAATTAAAATAACTGTAAACACGATACTAATAAGTAAATCTACTGTAGACAAGTACACTGTGCACTTTTGTTGTTATATACAACAAAATCTCATCTCAACCTTATGATATGAGATTTTGTTATACAGGGTGGAAGTGTAAGCACCACTTTAAATGAAACCACAGTTTTAACTACTCTATAAAAGCCTAATTAATATAAATCAGAAAAAAATAAATTTCTAAAATTGAAAAAGTTATCTTTTCAAACAAAATAAATAATAAAATTGTAATTTTTAAATAAAACGCCATTTATAAGGACGACGCACGCACACATAAACCTATCAAAAGAACACGGCTCATTCCGAAATCGAGTCGTAGGTATTGGCGATAAAGTTCAAAGTTGTTTAACCTTTAGTAGTATTTTTGTTGTAGTAAGTGTTTATGTTATTGGGATCTATACGTAATTGCGTCACACGAAATACAGGTATGGATAAAAATCGTGAAATGAAAAAAAAATCCTACGACCAAAGTGTTGATGCATCATGATTAATTTCTTTAGGTATAGGTTTGAAATATTTTGCCCTATATGCTGTTTCCGTAAAAGGAGCGCTGCCTCTTCCAGCCTGTATATAAAAATTCCATCGAGATGGTAAAATTGTGAAATAAAATATAAATGTAGAAGGCCTTAATACACCAACAATATAATAAGATATATTTTAATATACTTTAGTCCATTTAATTTATGTAATTTTTTTCATGGAAATCTATAGGTACATATAAACCTCACCCGTTCCAGATTGACTCACAGAGAATGGACAAACGAAACTGCTGGACTCATAAATTCATTTGCAAGAGAGTAGAGTATAGGAGAGCACTGAGAAAAATTCTCGAAATTCCAATGGAAACAGGAAACTCAGAATTTTTCCACACTCCTACATTTCATACATAAAAGTCGAGAGCAGCGATTAGTATATATAATATGCATGTTAAATTTCACACGACCTCCGATTCAAATGCTTTTGGCTACGAAAATATATACATTTATAAGTACTTAAGTTTTTGATTTTAACGTAAATATTTGAACGAGCTCCAACTGCATAATAAGTAATGTTTACTTAACTTCATGAAATTTATTAATTTTAAGTTTTTCGGTAAGTGGATTAAATATAGTTAAATATAGGTACTTTACCACTACCACTCTTTATATAGGGCAAAACTAGGGCAAACGCTACATGAAAACATTTGTCTATTGTATAATATTGTTTTTTGTGAACATAACTAACAATTTTAGAAACAGGAAACCTAGTGCTAAGGCACTCCGTTCCCATCAAGATACTTCCGTCCCCCACTTTCCGCCGAGTTCTGGAGGCATTGCGTGTTGAATGGCGGAACTCAAAGCCACGTTTTCCCTTACCAGAACGAGAAAATGAATCAAATCAAATCAGTTTCACGCTGTATCTCGCACACAGCAGGGTAGGCAAAAGAAACCTAGTGTTAAGACACTTCATTTCTCACTTTCTACCGAATTCTGGAGGCATTGCGTGTTGAGTGGCAGAACTCAACGCCGCGCTTGTCCTCGACACCAAAGCAAAGAAATGGAAATATAAACTGAAGTAAATATTTCATTTCCTCGAGTGGGAATCGAACTCACAATCAGTCGGTTTTACAGTCACACTTTGAGCTCCTGCGCCTCGACTCACCTCAGAGAAAATGAAAATATTAAAAAATATTAAATATTTAATTTATAAAGTATGTTGCTTTTACTATCGCTAGAGGTTCGAACGAAAAAACATTGATTTCAAAAACATGGTGAATAAAATAAATAACAAACTATATTTATCCACTGTATTTATTGTGAGCTTAGAGTCACTATGAGGTAGAAAAAACACCAAAAGAAAAGAATCTGCCATTACTTTATGGAAGAATATTTATCTATTCTATATATAAAAGGACTTGTGCTGACTGACTGAGGTAAGACGCACGCAGAGCCGAAACCGCTGATGGTAGAAACGTGAAACTTGGGCAGATGTTTATTTTCATATTGTGGACATCCACTAAGAAGTGAATTTGAAAAATTTTAACCCTAAAGAGATGAAATAGGGGTTGAAAGTTTGTATGGATTTTTTTTTAAATCGGCACCGATTTTTATTAAATTTGAAATTTAGACTCTTAAAAACATTTTATTGAACACGTGTTTCATGGTTTTTTAGAATTCACCTCCTAAGGGTGCAAATAAGGGGTTGAAAGTTTGTATGGAAAAATCTTTAAATCACCACCGATTTTTATAAAAAAAATAATTCAGACTGTTAAAAATACTTTATTGAACACGTGTTTCGTGGTTTTTTTAGAATTCTCCCCTAAGGGTGCAGATAAGCGTGCGAAGCCGCGCGCGCCCACTAGTCTAATATAAAATGGCGTTAAAAAAGTTATATTAAGTACTAACTTTTACCTTCGACTTCGCTCGCGTGGTCAAATGGAAATAATTATTTATTACAAATAGTAGAAGGCCAGTGGTGGCGCTCATGTGTGTAACTGTTAACGCGACTGGTTGTGGATCCACACTTGAAAAATTAAAATATTTATTTAAGTTTTATATTTTCATCTCTTCGCTCAGTGTCGAGGCAATATGCGGCGTTGAGTTCCGCCACTCAAGTGCTGTTTGCGGGATACAATGTGAAGCTGATTCATTTATTTATATAGTAGTACTATTGCCGAAAAAAATGATTTACCAACAGAAAAATTTATTCAATTCAATTCGAACTAGTAGTTCCTGAGATTCCTCAAACAAATCTTCAGTTTGCAATATTAGTAGACGGAGACAGATACTGACAAACTTTCCTACTGCGACTTTATCGATATATATACTTATGTATATACTTTGCTACGAATTTACGTAGCACAATCTACAAATTAGGTATTTGGTTTTGTGTATTTTTTAATGTTTTATAATATAATAACATTTTAGTAACCTCATTTGATTGTTCATGAATTTCTTAGATCCTTTTCTCCCACAGTATTATTAGTTTTTCAAAACGTCTTATTTTATGTTTATTAAGTAGTAATATTACATATAAAAACTATTACAAACTTATAATTGTAACTCATTTCATACACAATGAATGCAAACGCATATTTAGAAGTCGGAACGGTACGGAACACTCGGTGGGCGAGTCTGACTCGCATTTGACCAGATCTTTTTTATAATATTATATATTAGTTGTTGCTCTATATGTTTAATATTTTTTCCAGGCCTCCAGGCCTTATTACCCATACTTACCTTATATAATTAATATTCTATAACGCCAATATATCCCAAAATAAGTTAATATAAGTGGCCAAATGTAAAACTAGTAAAATTGTTCACGTTCCACGTTCTTAATTTTCTACTTAAATAAAGACGTGAAATGAAAAGAAGTAGTAAGAATTGGAATAAATATTGTAATTAAAATCTGTACATTATTAACTAATATTTTATGAGATTAATCTTAAAAAAACTTAAATAAAAAATATGAAAGTAAGGAAAAAAGTACTATTAGAGCAGTGTTATTAATGGAGATTAAATTAAATGTGGGTGGATAAAGCGCAAGTAAATCGCATAGTGTATAGTATAACGTAACTAATGCCTATTTAATACATAAAACTCAGCCGGGTTCGGATATTGTCACATAACAGTTACTAATAATAATAATGTAAAACATTTTTTACACCTATAGTACTATATAATTCAATGTTTACCTATTATTAAAATATAAATAATTAATAAACTCTATTATTATATTATTAATTATTCACAAACCAAATAACCGGACAGCACTTTAAAATATATACAAAACACTTTTCTATTAATATATCTATATAGTCTAGATCTAAAAGCATAAAATTAGGTTAACGTAATAACCTGTCATGGAAGAATGAAAAGAGAGTACGTATGGAAATTAAAAGCGAAGTAGAGCGCTTCGTTAAAAGTTAAATTTAGATCCAACGGCTTAGATAATGGCGAGGCGAGCTGATAATACTCTCAGGACTAATTGGAAAATGATATTAGCGACGTTCAACTTTGGCTCGACTCCTGCATTCCAGAATACCACGACAGCATACATATATCTAACCATGCGGGAGGAAAATCAATAAGCACTTCGAGATGACTCCACTTCTATGTTTAACAGTTTATATAATGACAGGGTTTGTTGACAGTGGAGGGTTTCTTATCAGCTCGATACGCCTCCGCCCGACACCACGCCCTCGCAGCTTCCGGACCGATGGACCACAGTTACCGTACTCACTAAACAGCCAAGTAATAAGTGATGATTAAATCATGTGGTAACAGACTTACCCGCGGTAACGGGGTCCCTGTTTGGGCGCCATTTATCACGTGATGAGGTCGCGTTAATAGGAACGAAATACCTCGTACGCGGCAAAGGCCGGCGCGCGACTGACGTGCAACGAGCAGCGCTTGCGTGTGGAGACTCTGGAGAGTGGAGACTAGCGCACGCGCGCAACTCTCCACCGTTTGTTTTGCTCTCGAACTTTATCGGTGCAAGAAAATGAGATTACGCCGCGCCGGTGGAAATGCGACACGCTGCGGGGCATTCCGATGTGGAGAATTCGTGGATATTTATTAGGGTGAGCTTAGACATGTTAGTTGTGGTATGTAGGTTGCGAGATTTAGGTATCCTTTTAGTGCAATTATGCTAGGTGCTTGAGGTAACTTTAGTTATTAATATAAAAAATTAAATTAAATTAGCTTCACGCTGTGTGCCGCACACAGCAGGGTAGGCAGAGGGAACCTAGTGTTAAGACACTCCGTTCCTAACTTTCTGACTAACTTTACGGGCATTGCGTGTTGAGTGGCAGAGCAAAGAAACGGAAATATAAATTTAAGTAAATATTTCATCTCCTCGAGTGGGGATCGAACCCACAACCAGTCGGTTTTACAGTCACACTTTGTGCCACTGCCACACTGACCTCTGAGTTATTAATATAGTATGCATAGTTTTGTGGAGTAAATTAATTTAGCAAGACACAACTTATGAGTTAAGTATCTATTTAGATATATAATAAAAATAAAGAATATTAGAGTGTATATTTTTTGGCTAAATGTTTTTGAATTCTTGGCACTTTGTTATATTATCATTTTATGATCGTTCGCTATGAACAGATAGCGAGCATGGTTTGAAGGTTGATATCTGAAACTTGATTGGAATATTAAGTGGAAGGTTATGCTTTATCGCTCATTTTTTGCTTTTTTTTTTACTTGAAATACTTACTTGAGAAACAATATTTTTATTTGCTAATATATACTTTTAATACTTTTATATAATGTGTTTCGTGATAAAATAAATATTTTTTAGCGTCACGTTGTAGCAGTGTAGGCAGAGGGAACTTAGTGTTAAACACTACCACCTATTTTCCATCGAATTCTAGAAGCATTCGTGTTGAATGGCGGAACCCAATGACGCACTTTGCCACAACATCTGAGCGAAGAAAATTAAAATATTTAATATTTCATTTTACGAATATTTATATAAAACACATTTTTCGCGCGAAAGTTAATGTAGAAAAGTATCGTTATCTATGGTTGACGGTAACTATATAACTATTTAACGGAATGACATCTTGATACCAACCATTGTGATTGTGTCAACTAAGTAAAATCTACTTATAGAACAGTCAAAAAGTCGTGCCTCCCTGAGGTTAACTGTAAATAGCTGTGATTTTACGATTTCTTCTTACTTCTGCTTATTTTCTTCTGAGTGAACAGTGTGCAATAGAGCAAAAAACAAACCTCAGGGCGGCCAGGACTTGTTGACCGTACTATACTACAGATAAGTGCTCTTTACACTGTTACTTTAGTAACCACCTTCGAAAAATTAAAAAAGTATGGCGAATTGAATAAACATATCTTTGCCTTTTACTTATTTAATCTATATATATAAAAGGACTTGTGCTGACTGACTGAGGTAAGACGCACGCAGAGCCGTAACCGCTGTGCGTAGAAACGTGAAATTTGGGCAGATTTTTATTTTCATATTCTGGACATCCACTAAGAAGGGAATTTGAAAAATTTTAACCCTAAAGGGATGAAATAGGGGTTGAAAGTTTGTATGGAA
>JAATLQ010033026.1:0-16265 GCA_013421005.1 Heliconius erato x Heliconius himera | reverse complement strand
GGGAGAGTTGGGAGAGTTGGGAGAGTTGGGAGAGTTGGGAGAGTTGGGAGAGTTGGGAGAGTTCGGAGAGTTCGGAGAGTTGGGAGAGTTGGGAGTATAGTTCATACACTACTACACTGATTAAACACACAAAGCAACACAAAGTGTGACTGTAAAACTGTTGTGGGTTCGATCCCCACTCGAGGAGATGAAATATTTACTTAAATTTATATTTCCATTTCTTCGCTCTGGTGTCGAGGACAAGCGCGGCGTTGAGTTCTGCCACTCAACACGCAATGCCTCCAGAATTCGGAAGAAAGTGAGGAACGGAGTGTCTTAACACTAGGTTGCCTCTGCCTACCCTGCAGTGTGCGGGATTTATTAAGATAAATAAATATATGATATATTATTATGTTTTTTATTCTTTGAATCGTTAAAACATTTTTTATCTTTAAGTACAACTGTATAATTGTACTTAAAGAAATTATTTGTAGTATATATGTTGTATTAAATTATATGTATGATACAACAGTGATAGCCTACAAAAGTAATTTAAAATTCTCCTTACAAAAATATCTCTTCGTTCTTTATTTAAGTAAAAAAAACATAAATGTAAAATGAGAGCCAAGTTCAATATTATAATATATACATTGGTTGTTGAGTTCATAGACAAAAGAAGTGTGATCACTGGACTTGGCTGGAATATTTCCCTAAAAGATTTGAACCCATTAATCACCTCATCCCAATCGCTTTCTTTACCACAAATATGAACAAACTTAGTAATGAAACGTTTAATATATAATTTAATCTTAATTTCAATGTAATATGACTAATGTATACATTAACAACATAATCAAACCGATTTCATATCAACTGATAATAACCACAATAGAAAATCTTCATCAAACAGCTATTACTATAGCGGTCAGTATATGATAACAAATAGAATATAAGGCTGGCTGTGGAAACAGTTAGCATTCAGCAAGATCGATCTTACATAGTACTTAATTTAATTTTTATATATTATATATAAAATTAAAATGAAATTCTACGTCTGTCTGTCCGTTTTGGTCGCAGTTGTAGTGTTGGTTGAGTGTACTCATACTTTTTACGGCTCCAACACTTTCGGAAATCTAGTGTACCATAAAGATGCTAAATTTAGTGCCAATATGTTTAGAAAACGCGTTGAAAATATCACATATGTGCTGCCATCTAATATTGGATATGGAAAATCTATTCAGGTAATTTTTTTAGTTTTTTTTTATATAGTGATATATTTCTCTCATCTCCTGAGAATAAAGACTTGTTCTTTTTCTTTTGTAAAGCAGGCTTGAAACCATTTTTTGTATTTATATTGTATAACATTATATTCTAGAAGCCAGTCGTGGCGCAGGGGCACAAAGTGTGACTGTATACGCGACTGGTTGTGTATTCGATCTCCACTGGAGGAAATGAAATATTTATTTAAATTTATATTTCCATTTCTTTGCTCTTATGTCGTGGCAAAGCGTGGCGTTGAGTTCCGCCACTCAATAAACAATGCCACTCAATACACAGCTGTGGGCGGGGTACAGCGTGAAGCTGATTTAATTTAATTTTATATTATATTCGACTCAACCCCTAAATCAGGGGAATGAATTCATTTTCATTTATTCACTATAGTAAGAAAACAAAGTGAGTGTAAACTTCCGCCACTGGACACGTAGTGTCTCGAAAATTGAGCGAAAGTGTTTCTTGACATTAGGTTCTCTCTTCCTGCTATGCGGGAAAATTATGAAGCTGCCTTTTTTATACGGACGGAAGTAACCCATCTTTTAAATGATAACCAAAAAGAACTGGTTCGGAAAAATAAAACTGATCGAAACCACCATATTTCACAAATATTAACCTATTTGAGCATTGATATGATATTTCTATGACTGTTAGTAATAAACGCATTTTTTTTGTCTAAAAGGCACGGAAAACACAAAAAAAAACTTGAAGATAAATAAACAATAATAGTATAATATCACATTTTTTTGTAGATTTTTTAACACTTTTTACAATCTTAACTTGTTACCGAATGTAGGTCAAGTCTTGTATTTGAATTTTAAACCAGTTATTCCCGACCGATGGAGCCGAAATTTAGCATTTGATTTGGACGACAACGTACGGTTGGCTAAGTGGTGTTATTTGAAATGCAATACGACGATGTTTCCCAATAGTTTTCATAACAAAAAATGTTGTAGAATCTTTTATACATTTTTTTTTTACATTTAAAAGTGTTATTCCACACTTAGGAAAGAAAAATACTTATTTAAAAAACGTATAAAAAATTGAACGTAGCGGGACTCGAACCCGCGCCTCCTGGAAACCGACCAGGCGGTGCCCCTGCGCCACGACTGGCCTCAAAAGCTTTCCTGGCTGAAGTGTTTGTTTGGTTGAATGTGCTAATCTCAAGAACCAGTGGTTTGAATAGACTGATTATTTTTATGTACAAGTACATCACTTAAATCGTTTTAATTTAACCACTGTCCCTATCAGAGATACTTCGGAAACTCGGATGTGTCATACATAATTTAAAGTTGTGCCATTTAATATCTCGAGCGAAACCGCAGGCAAGACCTAGTAATAGCCTATACCTATAAAATTACATATATTTTTATGTTTCAGGGAATCCTCATCTACGATTTAACCCATTCTGGAGCCTCTGCTAACGTTACTTCGGGAGGCCTAGGATACTCCTACGTCAATATACGTATGAAAAGCGACCGAGGACACGCAATAAATTACGATATAAACATTTATGCTTAAGCTTCTCAGTAATCATTTTTGATTATATTATTATTAAAAAAATGCATGTTTTATTTATTTGTAAGCAACATAGTTTATAATGTGTAAGCTGAAAATAAATAATTTTAAAATATTATTTTTCTTTTTTTTAGCTTGACGATGTATCCCGTACATAGGAGGTGAGCAGAGGGAACCTGAGGATCTAGTATACAAACTCCGTTTACCACATTTCGCCGAATCCTTTAGGCATTGTGTGTTGAAAGGCGGACCTCAACGCCACTTAAAACGCAATGTCTCGAAAACTTGGCGAATATTCAAGAATGGAGTGTCTTAACACCATTAGATTCCTTTTGCTTACCTTGCTATATACGGGATACAGCATGACTAATAATAAAAAGCATAAATTAAATTTACATTGCCAAAGAACATCTAGATGTCCTTAGACGATACAGATTATTTAAAATATTTTGTGATATCAATCCCAATCGTAAATATAAAACAAATTAATTATAAACAAAACAAAAAACCGTCTGTATAAATTAAATTAATATATCCAGTAACACACGCACCATCAAGAAAAGTCCAACGACTAGAAATCATTTATCAAAAACAATTCACTGGTTTAACAGTTACAAGTGAACGAAGAAACGGACATACATACTTATGCGTAAAATCATAATCCTTCTTTTGGACTTCGCTGCAGTCGGGTAATAATGCTATAGATAGCCTATATTAGTAAAATAGCAATGCTGTTCACTCTTTTACACTTAAAGCCTTTCCAAGTTAACAACAAAACGGCCAAATGCGAGCAGGACTCACCTACTCAAGATATAGGTATCGTATAGTACAACTTATAAAATTTGACAAACATAATTTTGCGGCCATGTGCATTCATTTTGAGTGTACTACAAAGATTTGTTTGCAATGATTTTTTAATATGGAAACTATAAATTTACAGTTTTTGGATTTTTTCCTTTATTTATATTGTAAGTTTTCACTTCGTAGCTTTCATAACTGGCCCACAGGAAGTCATCGTCATCGTCATACATCAGCCTTTCAATGCCCACTGTTGGACTTAGGCCTTCCCCCAAGGATCTCCACGCCGGTAGGTCCATCCAGCGCCTTCACGCGACCTTGACCAGACTATCGGTCCACCTATTGGAGGGCCTGATAGACGAGCGTCATCCGGTTCATGGAAAGTATCCTATAGATTTTAATTACACGAAGTGTGACTGTAAAACCGACTGGTTGTGGGTTCGATCCCCACTCGAGGAAATGAAATATTTATTTAAACTTATATTTCCATTTCTTCGCTCTGGTGTCGAGGCAAATTCGGCAGAAAGCGGGGAGCGGAGTGTTTTAACACTAAATTCTCTATGCCTAACCTGCTGTGTGCAGGTTCAAATAGCTTAATATTTGTGAAATATGGTGGTTTCGATCAGTTTTATTTTTCCGAACCAGTTCTTTTTGGCTATCATTTAAAAAATAGGTTACTTCCGTCTGTATAAAAAAGGCAGCTTCATATTTTTTCCCGCATAGCAGGAAGCGAGAACCTAATGTCAAGAAACACTTTCGTTCAATTTCATTTGCTCCAGTGGAGATCGAACCCACAACCAGTCACACTTTGTGCCCCTGCGCCTCGACTGGCTTCTATAATATAATGTTACACAATAAATACAAAAAATGATAACAAAGCCTGCTTTACAAAAGAAAAAGAACAAGTCTTTATTCTCAGGAGACGAGAGAAATATATCACTATATGAAAAAAAAACTAAAAAAAAATACCTGAATAGATTTTCCATATCCAATATTAGATGGCAGCACATATGTGATATTTTCAACGCGTTTTCTAAACATATTGGCACTAAATTTAGCATCTTTATGGTACACTAGTTTTCCAAAAGTGCTAGAGCCGTAAAAAGTATGAGTACACTCAACTAACACTACAACTGCGACCAAAACGGACAGAAAAACGTAGGATTTCATTTTAATTTTATATAAATATAAAAATTAAGTTACTATGTAAGATTGATCTTGCTGAATGCTAACTGTTTCCACAACCAGCCTTATATTCTATTTGTTATCATATACTGACCGCTATAGTAATAGCTGTTTGATGAAGATTTTCTATTGATTATTTGATATTATTTTTAGTTTCATACTTTCACACAATCTCGAAAAAATAAATAATCTAGACAGACGGACAGTCAGATAACAAAGTAATCCTACTTTTGCTTTTTGAGATAAGACCCTAAAAAAATCTACGTAACATAAAACAATATCTATCTACGACCAATCATAATATTTCACGTACGAATGAATATTATAGTGTTTAAAATATTTGATAAGATATTTGGGATTCCGAGACGGGTGCCGTTTCAAATGGGAATTCATCGGCGGCGTCTCTCGCATATCTCGACGCTTTGAAAAATATATATTGCGTGTGTTTTACGTTCAGATGTATGGATATTTTTTTTACCTCTTGAATAATATATACCTGGGCAATCCAGTCGTGGCGCAATAGAAAGCGTCTGACTGTAAATGTGACAGATTGTGGACTCGATTTCCACTCGATTGTGTTGATATTTTTCTTTCTTTGCTCTGGTGTCGATGCCAAACGCGGTGTTGCAATGCCTCCAGAACTCGGCGGAAAGTGGGCAATGGAGTATCTTAACACTAGGTTCCCTCTGCCTACCCTGCTATGTGTGGGATACAGCGTGAAGCTGATGGTTCAAATTCAGTTTCATAGATTTTATTACACAATTCCACAGTCACAAGTCGACCTAACCAAAAAAAAATAAACCTTATTAAAAAATAAGTGCGAGTTAGCAACTTAATTTTGCGGGCGTATGCACTCCTTTTGAATGATATGAATTAAAATTATAAATTTGTGACGATTTTTTTCTATGAAAAAAACTAAAAAATTCAATTTTTGCAATTTTCTCTTTATCTGTGCTATAAGACATTGCTTCGTACCATACTTAAAGATTCTGAGTTCACGGGAAGTATCCTCTTGATTTTGATTCCCTTGTGAGTTTTGAAAATTTGCGGCACAAACGACTGTATGTTTTGATTACGGTGGCTGAGAAGTTTGACAGGTTCAATATGAGTATTTAATATACGTTTCAGCTTGATACCCCAACGCGTTCCTGGGAAAAGGGGTCTTGAGAGAGTTAACAACGTGTAAAGATACATTCCCCTGACGCCGCACTTGCAGCTCGTGGAAACAAACAATATAGTTTAATATATTTGCTGAGATAACTATTTTCAATAATATAATTATTTAATTAATATTCTTTGTCTTCAACTTGCTCTGATACAGAAAGGTTATTTGTAAAATGAAATAAATAAGTTTTTTAAAAAGCCTTTTTCTCGCCTATAATTTAACTAGAGACATACGGACGTACTACAAAAAGATTCTATAAGAAGTGCCGTTTTTTCTTTTCAAACTACGGATCCCTAAGAATAACTTAAATATTACGCTGTTCTTCCACAATAAAAATACAACAGAAAAATGCGTGAAAATAAAAGCGAGGTTTCAAATGTAAGCATTCGCCAAGACCCTGTAAAAAGGTGTTACGTAAAACATTCCACCAAGTTATCATTATTTATCTGTCCAGCAATTTTTCAGTTTTCGCGCCATATGCGCCGCGATACAAAAGGAACTTATAAATCAAGTGGAAAAGACGCCCGTTGTCTTATTTTACTATCACTTTAAAAATGCACGCGAAAATTTTATTGTGACAATATGTACGTAATATACTAGCGTAATATATTCTAAGAGATTTTAAACACAAGCGTGTTACTGTAAACGCGAAGCTAATGGGTTCGATTCCCACTAGAGGAAGTGAAATATTTAATTATTTCATTTCTTTGCACTGTCGTAGAGGCAAAGCGCGGCGTTGAATTCTGTTACTCAATATATAATGTTTAGCAGTTAGTGTGGGTACTCGAAGGCATATAATAAAACAGTTTCGCAAAATATTTATATACTTATTAAGAAAACATATAAAAATTTTGAGTGTAGCGGGATTTGAACCCGCACCTCTTTGGAAACCATCTAAGAAATCCGTCCAAAAAGTCTACTTTAAGAGATTTATACGATCGGTCACTTTAATCTATGATTTTGATCTATAATTATATTATTATTTCCGCGTTTTTTGTCGCAATATTACTTTACCTGATTTTTTACAAGAAACTTAAGAATTAATTATCTTTCAATTAATATTGATAAAAAATATTAAAAAAAAAATAAGACTTTCAATACCTTTTTGCTTTTGCTGTACCTTGCATACCCAATGGATGAGCGGTACAGCTTTGGACGACAATTGGAATGTCTGCGGATTCAATTCCTACTATATTCTACTAGTTTATGATTACTACTACTAAGGAAGGGTTATGTTTTTCGCGCGTATCTTGTATGTATGTATGTAATATTTTTTATTACCTCATATCTCCAGAATCACTGAACGGATTTACATAATTGAGGTATCGTTAAATTCGTATTAGCAGTCCAAGTCTTCTTAGATAGGTGACGTTAATAAAAACCATCATGGCGGCTGTGAAACGCCATTGTTTCGAATACCACAATATGGGTATCAAATTAAATAGCTCAATACGAGGATTTTAAAAAGGTATTTCACGATTATCATTACCATAATGAATTCTAACAAAAAGTGAAAAATAAAAAAATATTTATAAAAACAAAAACCCCGACTGCATAAAACTAAAAAGAAAATAAACGGCTTGTTTATTACTATACAATAGTTTATTAGGACAAACAGTCGGGACCTATAAGAAATATTTCAATCAATAAAATCTTTACCAGGAACCTCGCATAATTTATCTTTCAAAACGTGAAGATTAATCTCGAGTAAACAAAATCTTTTAGAAATACTAAAAATATCTTAAAACACTCTAGGCAAGTGCCGAAAAGACAACCGGAAGGATATTCTTAGTGGGTATCAGGCTGTAAGTGCACTTCCGGCGGACGACAAAGGCACCGGATGCGTCAATTTGACACCATCTTGAAGCTGAACATAAGAAAGGATTTTGATAGATAGATCTTGACCTGTTTTGTGATATTATACGTATTTCGTGTGATGTTACATGGCTTGAGATAAAGAAGACATTTAGAAAGGCTTACATGTAATGAGGCCAGAGTCACGAGTAAACAAGACAGATTGTGGATTCGATTCCCACTCAAGGATATAAAATATTTAATATTTTCATTTCTTCGCTCTGATATCGAGGCAAAAAGCGTTCGGGTGCTCAACACGCGATGCCTCCAGAATTCGGCGGAAAGTAGGGAACGGAGTGTTTTAACACTAGGCTACCTTTGGTTACGCTACTCAGTGCAAGATACAACGTGAAGCTGTATGTATATTGTATTATAGTTTAGTTTTTTCTTATTTTACTCTTACATATTCCTTTACTACGTTTTCGATATGAAAAATGAATGAAAGTGAGTTTTACACTTTTTTACACATTCAATTGTAATATATTTATATATTTCAGGAAAAATGAATTTCTAGTTTATATTTTAATAGCAAGAAACACTCATTTTTATAAGAAAAAAAATTTACGAAAAAAACAATTTTTCTGCGAACACGTTATAAAGAATTCTTCTGAAAAGCAAAGTAAATCGTCAACAAAACGTTTTTTTCACTTTTACCTTTTATATGACAAGTTGAATATTGTACAAAGAGAATCACTAATAGCTAGCTAGCACCAATTCAAAAACAAAACTGGACACAAAACATTATTTTCTATAAAAACAATATATTTTCTATGAAATATACTCTTTACGAAGTCTTTTTTTAGCAACACGCAGGCCGCATTAAGAAAGGTAGATAGGGGAGGCAGGGGAAAACTAGTGCAAAGGCACTTAGTTTCTCACTTTCCCAAATTTTTAGAACATTATCTGTTTTTAATCAGCTTCACGCTATATCCCGCAAATAGTAGGATATTTCTAATTAAGACATGTCGTTCCCCACTTTCCACAGAATTTTCGAGGCTTGCGTGTTGAGTGGCGGAGCTCAACATCGCGCTTTGCCTCGGCACCAGAGCGAAAAAATGGAAATATAAATTTAAATAAATATTTCATTTCCTCGAGTTGTGATCGAACCCACAACAAGTCAATTTTACAGTCACACTTTGTGGCCCTGCGCCACGACTGGCCTCTATTTTTTTTAAATAATAATATAATATTAGCATGAACGTTTATTACTCCTTTAATTATTAATTATACATACATAATAAACATCAAAATAATCAAAATCAAACACAACCGTAACTCACATTTAGTGTTGTACTAAATACAATTAGATCGTTAAATATTCATGTTATTGTAGTAATTTACCATAATACTCGCACGCTAACGTCGCTAACGTTACGTTATTTCAATTATTAATATATTATATTGTGTTAATACTTAATAGATGTTTGTAGTGAATCTGTGGAGAAAATTGGCACATCACTATTATTGTAGATTAATAAATAATTATATACCTATATAATTTGGTATAATTCTCTTAACTGGAAAGCTGTCACTGGTAGTGTCTGACTGTACAGCGACAGAATGAATTATATTCATTCTGTCGCTCCAGTAAAGAGGCAAGGCGCGGCGTTGAGTTCTGCCACTCAACTCTCAATGTCTCTTAAATTGGGCATTGAGTGGGCAACGGACGGAGTGTTTTAACATTGAGTTCCTTCTGCATAACTTGTTATATGTATTATACAACGTGAAGCTAAATAAAAACTTTTAATTATTCCAATACAAATATGTATAGATACTATTATAGATATTTGTATTTTTTTTTTTTTGTACGTATATTTGTGTGAGATCTCAGAGAGCATAAGAGAGGTAGCTTTTTTAAGTTTATCATCATGTACAACCATGATTTTACTATTAACGATGTAAAAAACTCCATAAATGCTCTAAAACTAAACACAAAAAATATTTAAAACAAAAAAACAATAAATCAATACCTACATCCTCCTTAACCAAATTTTAAATAAATAACCAAACCACAATTTCCATATTTTATTCGTATAAAAAATTTCAAAAAAAACAAAAAAGGATTTCACAGAACAATATAACCGCGTCGCGTTAGAGCGGACACATTGTCCCATTTCAGTTTCCGCACGATATGCGATATGCGTAGCGCCGTGTGGCGTTCATATATCAAATGTGGTACGTATGAAATGGACGGACGAACGGACGAACGGACGAATCTATATATCTATATAGTTATTTGCGTAGCTTTTACATTTTTAAAATTCCGTAGCTAAAAAGGAAAAAGGAAAATCCATATAGTTCTCTCTTAGTTGTTTGTCTATGCTTGTGGGTTTGTAAAGATCTCTCTTCTTCTTAAGATTAAGTGGTAGTATCAAGCTGAAATAAACATCAAATCTCCATATCGTCAAGGATGGTTATTCTTTTCTTTACTCCAAGGGACTGTAAACTTGAATATTTGAAATTAATTCCAGCTTAATACGTCCTCGCGATCTGAGGATATTGTCTTATATGAAATGGTCTTGACCCACGGACTGTCTGGAAAAATAAAGTGAGCCTATAAGGATTCCGTTTTTTTCCTGATTTTTTTTTAACGCCTTAGTTAAAAAAAGATCGAATTCTCTACCACAGACCTTCGTAAACGAGTGGAAAGTGGAGAACGCAGAATCTATGTTTTTCTATGTGCACTAGATGCATATATATATTTATAAATTCATAATTAAATATTTATAAATTATTAATTGCGACTATTCGCGCTTGTCAACTACTGTTGATTCAGAATCACCACCACTCCACTGGAGTATTAATGGATATTTTTTTTCTTTAATCCGCAATCCGGGACCTAAACCATAATTATAAAAATAAGTATAAAGGATAAAATAAAAATATTTTTAATAGACAGAGAGAACCCAGTGTTAAAATACTCCGTTCTTCACTTTCCGCCGAGAGAGACATTGTTCGTTAAGTGACGAAACTCAACGCCACGCTATATCACGAAGCGAAGATATGAAAATATTAATTCCATCGAATAGAAAAAGAACTTACAACCGTCACGTTTACAGTTACACGCTTTGCCACTACGCCATGACGGCCCCAATAGAAACGAAATAAATCATTTCAACGCAACCAAACTTCGTTAAAAGCAATCCCTAACCGAGACCGCAGCGTAAACGAAACGAGGTCAATAGCAACAGGACATAAATGTACATTACCGTTAGTATTTTGTACGGCATTACACACGCTAGTGCTAATACCTATTTAAATATCGTTTGTACGAGCTAAATTAAAGTTTATTTTATATATTATTATATTATAAGTACTGTTAAATCTATTTTCTATGGCTTGCTTAATTGCAATTAAATATAATAATATAATAAAATAAATAATAAACTATGCACCGTGATTACCTTATCTTTTTATCCTACTAATATTAGTAATGTGAGAGTTTGTGAGGATGGATGTTTGTTTCACTTTCACAGAAAATCTACTAAACGGATTTGGATGAAGCTTTACAATAACACAGTTTATACAGCTGAATCAATTAAAACCAAAATATACTTTACTTAATTATTTAGCTATTCCAAGCACATTTGGATCGTCAAATTACATATTATTGTTATTAGTATCAGTCCTAGAGAAGGCTACCACCGGCTTGGAAGGAGGTTCTGCTATTTTAAAATATAATTTACAATAAATTTAGCCACAGTATAATAATAAATTTAAACGGACGAAACTGCATTTTAGTCGCTAGTAAAACGAAAAATATATTAAAACCCAAAAACAACTGTATATCAATTTGAATCAAAATAAATCATTTCAACGCAACCAAACTTCGTTAAAAGCAATCCCTAACCGAGACCGCAGCGTAAACGAAACGAGCTTAATAGCAACAGGACATAAATGTACATTACCGTTAGTATTTTGTACGGCATTAGGTACATGTGAATATATGAACATCCTTGTACGAGCTAAATTACAGCTTATTTTTAATAGCGAAATTATAGCTTATTTTTTATTTGTTTAGTAATAATATTAATAATTAATATTCTCTTTTCTGCGCTCTGGTGTTAAGGCAAGCAAACAGAGCAAGCAAGGCTTTCGGGGTATCTTAGCAATAGGCACCCTCTACTTTGGTTCTCTCTGCTTTCTCCACAATTCCAACTTGATGCTAAAGATGAATGAAAAAAGAGAATTTAAATGTATAGAAAATTTTACATTTAAATGATATTAACAACTAAAATGAAGGTAGTATAAAAATAAAATACATGAGATAATTTGTTAGAATGTATATAATTAAAATACATACATTTCTTCTTGTCCATATAGTAGTAGTAGTATATTCATATTCATAATAAATCAAAATAGCTTGTATCGTTTAGTGCAAATTGTAAAATTCTCACCGGCTCTCTTATTACCACTGGCTATTTTTGTAGACTCAACTAAAAAATATATTCCAATTATGTCATATGTTATTTACTTATAAAATCAGCTTCACGATGTATGGTATTCCTCACATAGCAGGGTAGGCAGAGGGAACCTAGTGTCAAGACACTCTGTTCCACACTTTCCGCCGAATAGTGTAAGCATTGAGTGACAGAGCTCAACACCGCACTTTGTCTCAACACCAGAACGAAGAAATAAAAATATAAATTTAAACAAATACTTAATTTTTTCGAGAGTCGAACCCACTAACCATTTGTGTCCCTACGTAACGACTGGCCTCATTTAGATATTAGATTTTTTGTAATTATAAATAGGCAGGTATTTCTCAATACGTACGAAGGTATATTATACTGCATGTTAAAAAGTGGAAAGAGTAGTAGACGCGACGATTGTGTGTTCGCTTCCCAGAATGGAATGAAGAGAATGAAAAAATTATTTAATATTTTCATTTCTTGTTTTTATATATGAAAAAATAAAATAAAAACTGAGAATAGATTATTTTAGTCACTTTAATATTTTAATAATAACACAACTTTTTAAATAACTTACCAACTGTGCTATGTCCAACTGGCAAATAATTTTTCACCGTCAATTTCTTTAAAATTTTCTTGTTTCTCTTATAAAATTTCACCAAGCTCTCCGAACCGAGTTTCAGTACTAATTCGAAATGGTTTAAGCGGCTTCTCAATGTTTTATTCTCTATTATTATTCTTTTCCATATTTTATGGGCTTGTGTTGCGTTTCGAAGGGACGCCTTGTCTAAATACCTTTCGATTTTATAATTTTCAATAAATTAAATCACGTTACAATGTACAATATGTAGAAACTCAATATTAAATTTATTAATAATAATAATAATAATATCCGTTAGTCTCACTCAATAGCCCAGTAGCCAGTCCATCCAAATTCCATTCCATAGTCCTAATTTAGATTTCCACATTTTCCATAGTTCCTACGCATTAACCGGCAACCATCTCTGGGCAATTACCTGTGGTTACCCAGACATGGATCCCGGCTGTTGCGTCACAGTAAAACATTTTTATATTCTCTAAGGGGCCTCTACGTGTTGGACCTGTGTCCCCACGCAAGCCTTGCAAAGGACCGGGTTCTTTTGAACCCGTGAATTATAAAAGAGAAACATAATAATAATAATAATAATCAGCTTCACGCTCTATCCCGCATATAGCAGGGTAGGCAGAGGACACCTAGTGGTAAGACACGCCGTTCTCCACTTTCCGCGGAATTTTTCGAGGCATTGTGTATTGAGTGGCGGAACTCAACGCCGGGCTTTTGCTTTGGTGCCAGAGCGAAGAAATGAAAATATTCATAAATAATAACTCATTCCCCCAAGTGGGGTTGACGGTTGGGGTGTGCGCGTCGACGGCCTCAATTACTAGATACCTACTTACTTAGGTACTAAATTTATTATAAGTTTTATCAGCTTCACGCTGTATCACGCACACAGAAGGCTAGGCAGATATAAACTAGTGTTAAGTCACTCCTTTCTCCATTTTTCGCCCAATTCTGGAGGCATTGCGTATTAAGTGGCAGAACTCAACGCCGCGCTTTACCTCGATACCGGAGTGAAGAAATTAAAATATAAATTTCAATAAATATTTGATGCTTATTTAGAAAACGTATAAAAATTTGAACGCAGCGGGACTCGAACCCGCGCCTCCTGGAAACCGACCAGGTTTTTGATTTCCTCGAATGGTGATCGAACCCAACCCACAACCGTCGTGTTAGTCCCACTACTATGCTCTTGCACCACGATGGTCTCAACTACTAAGCACCTACTTACTTAGGTACTAAATTTGTTATTATTTTTAATGCAATGGAATAACACTTTAAAAAATGTTTAAAAATATTTAATAAATAACGTTCTCGTAAAAATCTCCCTACAGAGATGCTAACAACATAAATAAGCTGTAACAAGCGTATAAAAATTTCGACGTAGATTGATGAGAACGTATGGCTTAGTGGTCAAAGCGCCTGTTCGATTTCCTGGAGGCGCGAGTTCGAGCCCCGCTACGTTCAAATTTTTATACGTTTTCTAAATAAGTATTTTTCATTCCTAAATGTGGAGTAACACTTTAAAAAAGCAATTATTTCTTCTCACCTTACAATTAATTATCTGCAATGTATGCAATAAAAGATAACCTATATGAACGGATGCATATCAATAAATAATAACACAAGCTATTAAAACTCAATAACTCATAAGTATATAGAAATATCTATTTGCAAAAGAATAAAAATATATTAAATTACTCATTTTATACGTGCTTCGTTGCCACTTCGTTTTGTTGAGTTTTCTAGTTATTTTTTATATAATAAAATTAATAAAATTAATTAATGTCTATTAGTGTTTTTGCAAGTATGTTCATTTGTATAATATAAAGGTTGGAACTTGAAACTTATTAAAAATAGGAATACGATTTTATGCAAGTTATACAAGCAATAACAATCTTGATATTCGATATCTAGTAGGAATGAGAAACCTCTATTAGGCAGAGGGAACCTGGGAACCTAGTGTAAAGAACATGTATATTATAACTGTTCCTATTAAGACTTCTGTGATATTGCGTATTAAGTTGTAATTAAGTGGTAAATAAAACGCCGCGATTTGCCTCGACATCAAAGCGAGGAAATGAAAATATTGAGTATTACATTTCCTCGAGTGGGAATCGAACCCACGACCTGTCGCGTTTACAGTCACACACTAGTGACTCTGCGCCACGTATGGCGTCATATAAAACAAAAGTAACAAAAACCAACACCTGTCACTTTATAAATAAACAATAAACAACACATCCCAGTCTACTAATCGCATTACTCAAAATACGAAAGTGTTTGTAAATTATACATAGAATGGAACTCACGAGAATATTTTCCAAGAGAGCTCAAGCGGCAGGCGAGAAATGGCGTCTCGAGTCGGCTCTTCGAATATTTTAGTTCCAAAAACAAAAATCCCTGTGCCGTACATTGTGAGGAAATTGGCGGGTAGATTTATATTTATTTATTTTATCGACTTTTTGTTTTTCTTATTAATATTAACATCTATTAATAATTAATAAAAATGTTGAGGCCAGCCGTGGCGCATGGGGGCAAAGTGTGACTGTATACGCGACTGTTTGTGGGTTCGATCCCTACTCGAGGAAATGTAATATTTTTTTTAATTTATATTTCCTCTCTCTGCCTACGTTACTGTGAGTGGGATACAACGTGAAGCTGATTTTTTTTTTTATTATAAATGTTAAAGATTTTTAGGATGGATATTTGTTTTACTTTCATGACAAAAAATAGTGGACGTATTTAGATGAGACCTTACAATAACACTTATAGTTTATTTGTACATCAGAATAGCACATAGACTAAAATTTATGTATATAAATAAATATATTCTTTTATTTCGCTTTTGGATATAAAATAATAATAATTTATACGGGCGAAGCCGCGTTTGGGTCGCTAGTGTAAAGATAATAGATAATAAATAATAATAATTTATAACAAATACATTGCACTGTACTATTAAATATTCAGCTAATAGTACCTAATAGTAATATTCAGCTGCGATTACCTTTTTTTTTTTTAATAAATTATACAATACTTAGAACATAAGCAAACAGGAGATCAGTAATATATCAAAGTAAGTATAAAAGACAAGCAAAGCCATTAATTAAAAAAAAAACATTAATATAATTAAAACATTCCAAATAAATTTTCCAATTTTTTTTAATTTTTTTTTCTTCTATAAAATGTGATCAAAGCCTTTCAAACTCAAAGTCCACAATTTTCGTTAATTAAAAAAAAAGAAAACTTGTTCAAAAAGCAATGAACTGAACTAAACAATTTATTTATGTGAAGTTGTTTACTGTTAGTATAAATTAAGTGAATACTTTAATTAACGCTCAATGCTCTTAAGAAAAGAAGCTTTTTCCTCTTGTTAATTGTAAGAATTTATTACGAGATGGCTAAACGAGAGGCCATTTTATATTCTTGGGCACTTACCCGAGTTTTTATTAAGAAGATACCTTTACAAATTATTCCGACT
>JAATLQ010033025.1:51366-91476 GCA_013421005.1 Heliconius erato x Heliconius himera | reverse complement strand
CATTAAAGCAGCGCATGCGTGAAAGTGTCTGAACGGGTAGGACTTTATACACATTTATCATATTTATGTCAAATTACAATAAAATATACATATAATAAACCATATATAATCCTTCCCTGAGAAATACTCTACATAATAGTGAAAACCGCATCAAAATCCGTTGGGTGGTTTAGAAGAAGATAACATAGAAAGGCCAGACAGAGAAAAAAATCGTTCTTATTTTATAAGATATAGAGATAGAGAAGAGATGGGCATTCGCGTCACGTGTTGTAAGTGAAGCCACTTCATTGCATAAAAAATGAATGTAACATTTGTCACGATGATAGATATTGACGTTTTCCGTAATGTGGCCCTAGCGGAAGAAATCTCTAATCATAGATAAAACCACCGTTGTAATTTAATTTCTACATTTATTTTTTTTCCTTTTTTTCAGCTTCACGCTGTAACCCGCACACTGCAGGGTAGGCAGAGGGAACCTAATGTAAAGACACTCTGTTCCCTACTTTCTGCCGAATTCTGGAGGCATTGCGTGTTGAGTGGCAGAACTCAACGCCGCGCTTTGCCTCGACACCAGAGCGAAGAAATGGAAATATAAATTTAAATAAATATTTCATCTCCTCGAGTGGGGATCGAACCCACAACCAGTCGGTTTTACAGTCACACTTTGTGCCACTGCGCCACGACTGGCCTCGCTTATTTGTTTTTAAATGGCTTAAATAATATGTAGAGGCTGTCGTGGCACATTTAAATGACTGACCGTAAGCGCAATGGTTTTGGGTACGATCCACACTCGGAGGAATGATTATTGACAAAGCGCGGCGCTAAAAGTAAGTATAACCTCTGATATTGGTGTGTGGTCCGGTGCGGGTCGCGGGTGCCGCAGGGCGCGCGCGTAGAGGGCGCGCAGACGGGCCGCGCGCGCCGCCGCCGGCGCGCTCAGCAGCGCGTGCGCCGGGGGCACTGGCGACGCCACGTCGCTGCAGCTCTCCTATACCAATTACATATTCAGGGCACTTCAAATTAAACTCTTCAACCGGATTTAGCGCGTATTATATATTTTTAGAAACAATTTCACATGTGTATAATGGCCATACCTAAAAAATTTAGTTTCAAGCCTTAATGTATTAATTTCGTTAGGGTAAACATTATGTCTCCTGACCTCTTAAACTTCTATTATGTAGTTCTAACTAGAACGACACAGTCGATTCAACTATGAAAATTTTATAATGAACTCCCTAAACTGAAACTTATATATTTACAATTTACTAATTAAAAATCAGAATTCTAAATAAATAATTTAATTACTATAAAAAAAAACTATATAATTACCTCACAGCGCAATTCCACCCTAATTTGCTGGATACGAGAACAAATGTAATTTGATGAAAGTCGAGTTTTTTTATCAATTATTAGTGTATTTTTAAGTTTTCGCTTCTTCGCTATTGGTTCCAATTCCTAAAACACGAGAACACTTTCACATATTTGGAAAAAAAAATATAATGAAGTTCACTGTTGCAATTTTTTTTAATTAAAATTATTTTGTAATACCCTTCTTTATGACGTATTTTTTAAATGTAACACTGAAGGAAACTTAGCATGAATATTAAATAAACGCTGTAACGGTAAACGAAAGCAAATTTTAATAAAAATATAAGAATACCTCCAAACTAAGCTTCTCCTTATCGTTTGAAACATGCAAAGTATCTTCAAGTGCTAATATTTTCTCCATATCATGACTTGAATTATATGAAAAAAAAAGGTATTTTTAGCCAAATTAAATTGATATTCAGATTAAAAAAAATAAATAAATATACAAACTGTTATCTAAACAAAACTAATCTATACTAATATAATAAAGCGGAAGAGTCTATTTCTTGGTTTAAACGCAAAGACCTCTGGATCTGAAAATTTTTTTAAACAATTTCAAAAGAAATCCAGATATAAAATTTTAAGCAAAATATTTTCAACAAAATAGTTGATATATTTTTATTTCTATGCAAACGAAACTATCGTAAGTTAATATTTTTAGGGTTCCGTAAATTTTAAGGAAAAAAAGGAACCCTTAAAAGATAATTTTGTAGTCCATCCATCTGTCTGTCTGTCAAGAGCATTTATCTCAGGAACGCTTGGAGATATTGAATTGAAATTCAAATGATATAATAAGACGGTCCTATGATTTCCTGAAAAATAGTATTTCTACATTTACTTAAAAAAAAATATGGCCGGTTATATCGGAAAAAACGCGTATTTCGACACTATAAAGGGAATCAAAATTGATAGGGTACTTCTGGTTGAGCTAGAATTATAAAATTTAGCAGCTAGCATCTACAGATAGTACTAGTTCAGAAAAAAATATGAAAGTATACATTTGTACATTCCTTAAAAGGGGGACAGAATTGGTATTAAGGCGGCTAGTTCAATTGAGGTGCCTGATGAAAGGCTCTAGCTAAGCTAAGCTTGAATTTCGGAAAAGCTCGAGACCTCCAATTTTTGTACGTAACCTTTGGTGGAGGAGACCGACTCGCGCTTGTCCGGTTTTTTTTAATATAAAGAATACTCTATAGTGCACATCATAGATATGATGCAACAAAAATATGAAAAAATATATATGTACCTATTATATTTGTAAAAAATCCATGAAAATTTACTTATTGCATCAAGTAATTTCTAACGAACAACCTTTGATAAGTAAAGGAGTAATAGGTAAAAACAACATTATAAAAAGATTGTAAGTGCAAATTATATTATAGCAAAACAACATAATGTAACAATAACTATAATTGAGCCAACAATATATGGATATCATATACTTACTTCATCACAGTCATGTATAATATTTTAATACTTTTTTTTTATCAGCTTCACGCTGTATCCCGCACACAGCAGGGTAGGCAGAGAGAACCTAGTGTTAAGATACTCCGTTCCCCACTTTTCGCCAACTTCTGGAGGCATTGCGTGTTGAGTGGCGGAACTCAACGCCACGCTTTGCCTCGACACCAGAGCGAAGAAAGGAAAACATAAATGTAAATAAATATTTCATTACCTCAAATGGGGATTAAACCCACAATCAGTCACTTATTTGTTACAATTTGTGCCCCTGCACCATGACTGGCCTCAATATAATAATGTTAGTAGTAAATATTAACATTACAAAATTAATAATATTTAATGTCAATAGTATTATAATATTATACATTTTTATTAAATAGATAAGTATTTTTAACTAACTTTGTAGGTTCAGGAACAGTTGTAGGTGGGATTTCAGGAATTTCAAGGATGTCTGTGTAATATAATGATATTATAAGGAATTAGTAGGATAAAGAAAAAAATATATTATAATTTACTCTGCTCACCTATATTCATTGGCTCAGTCAAATCACCTACAGCTGTAAACAATAGATAAAAATACATATTTAAATAAATGTAAATATATATTTAAAAAAAAGGTTAAGATAGGAGGATTGTAGCAGATTTCATGCATACTGGCAGTGTTTAGGTTTAGAGTTTAAACAACATGTGGCATTGAGCTGCCCCACTAAACATGCTGTCAGTAATGTCTTAACACTATGTTCCCATTATTTATTTGTTATATTGTTATACAGCAAGAAACCAAGAAAATAAATAAAAATAAAAAATCTTATTAGTTACACACATTTTACAAATACAGTAGCATCATGCTCAGCTATCATCTCCATATGTGCTTCATTTGTAATAAGTCGAGATCTATCTTGAGATTTATCTGTTACATCCAAAGGGAGATCTAAGCCACTGTGTACATGCACAGATGTTTCTGGTAGCCTCATCATTTCCACTGTACGTTCAAACAGTTGCAAAGACTGATCTGGGTGGAGTTCACCAAATCCATCCTAAAGTAGTTATATATACAATTTAATAAAATGTATAGTAGTCTGTATTTTTTTATTAAGGTAACAAAAACTATAAATGTGACTTACATCTAATAAAACTCTATTTTCAATTAAAGTTGGTTCCTGCATTGTTATATCTTGAACATTTGCAACAATATTTCTATTGTTCTACAAAGAAACAATTATCATTTTTGAAAACCAATATTTTGAATATATTAAGAAATATTATTTAAGTAAATTAATATTTACTTGTATCTCTTCTTCTACTTCGTTATCATCAGGTTCCACAAAAACCAATCTTGGCAATTCAAGATGATCTGATGTTACTTGTAAACGGTTAAATCTGTTTAATTTATTAATTAATAAGTTTTTTTAGTAATCAGTAAATGAAAGAAAAAATTAAAAAATATATTATAACAAAAATCGTTATGATGCAATGTATCTCTTACTTTTTGTTTGTACTTTTCATTACAAGTGCGTTAATCATGCATAAATCACCTGTAATTAATTATATAATCTAAAATATAAGAAATATATTTTATAAAAGTTGTATTCCAAAACGAGAAACACGCCATTACATACCAACAAAAACAATAACTTTTCTATGATAAAGACGCACTAGACCTCGAAGCAATTGAGAACTCAACCTTAACGAAAATCTGTTTTTGGGACGGCCGGACTCATTTCTTAAAACTTCTGATAAGTCATCACTGAAATATATTATATTTTTGAGTAATATATATATATAATTTTTCATGTATACTTACATAAAAACTTAATACCATATTTGGCGAATATCTTGAGACCATAGTTGTCGGTGAGTTATTGTTGCAAAACGTAGTGGCCATGCGTCTGCAACCCAACATAAATAAAATCTACCTCCTCGTCTTAAGGCTTCAGCAGGATAAAACATTTTATAATTGTTAACTTTCCCAAAATCTAGTAATCTTCTCGAGCTTTTAAATAAGCGACGCTCAATATTAATTTTGCCGCCCAAAATTTATTTCAGGCGGAATAAAACAGGGTTACCAGCCGTGGCAAAATTTCCTTCTTTTATCTATTTCCTACTTTTTCAGGAAAAGTTTTTTTTAATACTATATTTTTATTTATAGTATAAATGTTATTTGTTCGACAATTATTTGTCCTCTTTTCTGTAAGACAAAAACATAAAGCTATTTCCTATGACGTACATTCGTATCATCATCAGCATCTTCAACTTGACAATATTTTTATATAATATGTAAATGTACAATTGAACTGTCTAACTGGTTATTAAAACATTAAACTACGATCCGTCCGAGCCGGCTGTCCCAAAAACAGATTTTCGTTATACGCCTGTAACAGGCGTTTTTATGTTGTAACAAGCGTATAAAAATTTAAAATGTAAATGTAGAGTTCCTAAGTGTGGGATAACGCTTTCAAAATGTTAAAAATATTTAATAATTTTTCAAAATCTCCCTACAGAGATGCTAATAACATAAATAAGTTGTAACAAGCGTATAAAAAATTCGACGTAGCTTGATGAGAACGTATGGCTTAGTGGTCAGAGCGCCTGGTCGATTTCCAGGAGGCGCGGGTTTGAGTCCCGCTACGTTCAAATTTTTATACGGTTTCTAAATAAGTATCTAACAATTATTTGTTTATTATTTAGTTAAATACTTAATATGAAATTTGTCTTCTTAAAATAATTTACTTTTAATAAAATTTCAAGTTGTTAACATAAGGAACTTGAAGTTTGTATGTTTCGGAGAACTACCATATACTTTATAGATAAGAGCAGTATTACCAAGCCTACTGTTTTAATAGTAGATTGACTGTTTTTGCCTTGGTAGTCCCTGTTTTCTGTTGTAGTTCGTATATCTACTGTTTTTTGAAATGCTTAAAACAATTCTGAACGGGAACTTTGTTCATTAAAGTTGAAGAATATGTATAAGTATGTACTCATTTCATACGAAATGAACTAAATATAAGTAAAATATAAGTTTTCTTCATAAAATTAAGTCCACAGGAAGTATCCTAAAGGGTTTGAACGCGGTAAATTTCGAATGGTCGAAAGCCGCAAAATTAAAAAGATTCACAGTTAATAATTGTAATAACATTAATAATATCTTGATTAGATCTTTGCATTGTTACTTCATTTTAATCTAAATATAGTTGTGTAATTATTAATGAATTATTGTATTTTACTTTTTTCTGCTAGTTTTTAGTTCCATTTGCTATTTTATGCTTTCCTAAGGCTGGCGACACTGGGCTTGAGTATGATATAGGGATGCCCTATGTTAGAAAAACATCGATGTTGACATCGATGTCAACATCGGGCTGTAACATCGATGTTCGATAAAATTCGAAAGAACAACATCGATGTTGGATATAATCGATGTTTTGTGTTTTTTTCTTTTTTGTTTCTTTACTTTTCTTTTCCCCACAGCTTCACGCTGTATCCATCCCACTCCAGCTATATATTTAAATAAATATTGCGTTTCCTCGAGTGGGGATCGAACCCACTACCAGTCGATTGTGCAGCACATTTTGTGCGCGGCTTCGCCGGCTTGAACTATATGATTATTCATTTAATACATAGAATTGACTGACAATTATAATGACTTCTAATATGTTTTTTCACGACATTATCGTAATTTCTATAAGGAATGTTGATACTTGATATTTATAATAATATACATTATTAGATATTAAAGCATTATCAACTGTTACCGCCTGCACCGTGTGGAGGTACTCCTAGTTTATGTTATTTTAATTATTAGGTCATAACAATAACCTCATTTCATTTACTGACCACGCAGAACAACTATTCCGAAGCCATTGTATTCATATCTCTTAAGGTTTAGCTGGGCTGTTAGGGTTCCATATGAGCTGTTACAGATTTTCATTTTTATTATATGGATAGACAATGCTTGTTATGTTTATCAACTTTTACTAAGACGCTATATTTATATCTCTTAGAGATTAGATGGGCTGCTAGGGTTCCATGTAAGGTACTCCAGACCTTCATTTTTGTTATGTGGGTGGAAATTGTTTGTCATGTTGTTCAATTTTCCCCAAGGCAGTATATTTATATCTCTTATAGTTTAGCTAGGCTGTTGAGGTTAAAGACAAAGGATTTTTCACGTAGTTTGGTAGCGTTCAGAATTTTATAAATACTGTGTGCATTCGTAAATTTTGGTCGATTATGACGTCTACGCGACCAAATTTCGATAATATGTTCCTACTAAAATCGATGTTACGATGTTTTATTTAATGTAACATCGATGTTACGATGTTTTCATTAATGTAACATCGATGTTACGATGTTTTCATTAATGTAACATCGATGTTACGATGTTTTCATTAATGCAACATCGATGTTGAAACATCGATATTTCGTCTTTCTTCTTATCGAAAATCGGTGATCATCGGGCATCCCTAGTATGATTTTTCTTGACTGAATGACATCTGTCGACCTATCGAGCACCATATCAACGACTTAACGAATGTGAAAAATAAAATTACTCTTTACAGGTTTTGGTGGTGAATAACATTAACAATAATTATAAGGTTTTATTAAATGATGGCCTCGCCTTTAGAACAATTTGTTAATAATGTGCGAACAACTTCTTCCTCAGGTAAATATATATAAATGTTGATTCTATATATTTTGGAGCATGTATATACTTATAAAGCTTTAAATTTGTTTTAGGCAATTTTCGTGAACTTTGTGATATTATCGGAAAATCAGATGAAGTTTTACAACGGAACAGTGCCCATCTTAATACGGTTTTGGAAACGTTGGATATTCAACAACATTCTCTGGGTGTATTAGCAGTTCTGGTTGCTAAATTTTCTCTTCCACAAGTAATTATTCTATAATTTATTATTCTAAGTTATTAACAATACTTTTTATTTTATAAATCTGTATAATATCTCTATTTTCTTTTAGGGAAATATAGATTTTGATCGATCTACTATGTTCCAAGAAGTACATGAGTTCATAACGAATTGTAATGGAGAACAAGTAAGATTCTGTCCTGAGTTGTGTAAGTTATGGATCATATATATATAATTATTTTCAGAAGTTACTTCAAATAAATAAATAACATAATAAACATGATCTATAATTACAGATGCCGATTTATGCCATTTATTAACTGAACATCTTGTTGAACTCAAACAACCAATTCGAGGAATCGAAATTTTAAAAAAAGCTATTAGAAAAATTCAACTGTTTGATTCTCAACTAACATCAATTCATGCAGATTTATGTCAATTATGTCTTTTGTCAAAGTGTATGAAGCCAGTACTAGAATTTTTGGAAACAGACGTTACAAGTATTGGATCAGAGGTAGGTCCATAAGAATTTTTTTTTTTACTTTACACTGTATCCCACTTATAACAGTGTAGGTGGAAAGAACTTAATAAGACATTGCATCCCTAGTTCCCGACATTTCACCCAGTTTTTGAGACATTGTGTATTGAAAGACAGAATTTAAAAGCCATTCTTACCAGACTGAGGAAACATTGATTCCCCTGAGTGTAAAATGAACCCACAATGTCACACTTATAGTCAGATGCTGTGCCACAACCACCTCAATATAATAGTAAATTTTCACAATATGATATTAGGCATTATTATATGTTAGTATTGTTTATAAAACACTTTAACCTCTATATACCATCAACCAATTTAACCACAATCCCTTGGCAACCCTCCACTTTGTTTGATTTAGCAGTTAACTTGTTTTCATTGATTGTAACATTAGTTTCAATAGTGATTTTGAGATGTGAGTGCCAAACAATAGATTATTCAAAATTAATGTAAATGATTAAAAATTTCATTATCATTTTTCACTTCTTATTCCCATCCTTCTCCAACTTTAAAAACTTAACAGACTTTTTATAACTCTTAAAAATAAGAATCATGAGTCTGTTAGCTTTTTGCAATACACTGAACTTATTTTTAATAAACTTAATTAAAAAGGTTATGTTTAAGCTAATTTTATTATAGTAGCTCTTTATGCCAATCTTATTTTGTTCATATTTATTATTTTTAAAATAATAACAGCTATTATATATGAAAGAATTTGGGGGTAATGAGGAGTTTAATTTTCTGGCTCTGTTGACAAGAAAAAACGCAGTCATGTTCTTTCACTCAATGTACAACATTTCGGAAATTTGGTGATGTTTGGGTTGATTGCCTAGCTTGCTATATGCAGAGTACTGAGTGAAAATAAAAAAATATACATAAGTAGATGATATTTAAGATTGCACTAATATAACAATTCACTTATTTCAGCTTGGTGGTGTAAATGACTCAAAGCATTTCCTGTTATATTATTATTATGGAGGAATGATCTACACAGCCATGAAGAATTATGATAGAGCATTATATTTTTTCGAAGTTGTTGTTACAGTTCCTGCTTTGGTTGTTTCCCATATTATGTTGGAAGCATATAAAAAATATATTTTAGTGTCACTAATTTTACATGGAAAGGTATAATATAATTAATATTAAGTATTTTATCAACTTCATGCTTTATGTGTTATATATATGTATATTGTATAATTCAGAAATTAAGTGAAAAATGCTATAGAGGTCCATGACTGTAACCAAAATATTACACCTGTAACATCCTTAAGTCAAGTGTTTTTTAATTATGTTATAGATATTACCTATGCCAAAATACACGTCACAAGTTGTTTGTCGCTTCCTTAAGCCATTGTCTGTTGCCTACCACGAACTGGCCTCGTCTCAACATGCCGCCATAAAGCACAGAGAGACATTTGTAAGAGACAAAAATATGGGACTGGTAAATCAGGTAAACAGATATTAAAATTTGAGATATATACTTGTTTCTTAAGTTGTACCAGAATAAAGAAATAAAAGATATTTTATTCCCCCTAAGTGAAAACCGATCTCACAACCGTAGCGTCTACAGTCGCACGCGTGTGCCACTGCGCCATGACGACCTCAAGTTGTAGTGCTATATGTGCTTTTAAAAGTAATACTTATTACGTATATAATATACTTATTATTCTTATAGGTATTAAGTTCCATGTACAAGAAGAATATTCAAAGACTGACAAAGACATTCTTAACTCTTTCATTAAGTGATGTAGCATCCAGAGTTCAATTGTCTGGTCCTGCACAAGCTGAAACCTATATCCTTAATATGGTATGTTTCAGAACAGATTTTTTTTTGTTTTAAGCTGTATTTCGCATAAAGTTAAGATACTCAGTTAGCTTGTTGTGGTCTAAACATTGTTTTTTTTAATAGAAATTGTTTTGAGCATTATCACTAACCATACATAAAGATTACTATTTTTTATACTTAAAATCAAAAACAATTTGTGTGTCTGATAAAGTGTTAATGCTCAAAATATATATTAAATTAATAAAAACTATATTACATATATATGTTAACAGATAGAAGAAGGTGAAATTTATGCCATGATAAATCAGAAAGATGGAATGGTTGTTTTCCTTGATAGTCCAGAAAAGTATGCTTCTCCGGAGACTTTGTGTGTGTTAGAACAACAAATGGCAGCTTGCACTAAGCTTCATCAATACATACAGGAAATGGATGAGCAGATACAAGTTAATCCTCAAGTGTGTATCATTCAAAATATTCAAATAGTCTTAATTTAAAAAAATATTTTTTGTATATAATTGAGCCACTTTTTTATTTATATATCATATCATAGGCTTAGAGTCTTAACTTGATAACAGCCTATTAAGCAAATTATATTATACATATAACTTTTTATTGACAGCAGAGGTAATCTAGTGTGTGTTAAGACACTCCATTATTAATTTTGAAGTGTTCATCGCTTGTTGAGTGGCAGAAGTCAATGTCCCGCTTTGCGTTTTTATGCAAGTGAGGAAATGGAAATCATTAATTTCCATGAGCACATTGAGAATAGAATCCACAACAGTTGCGTTTTTAACAAGATGCTCCGCCACAACTGCCTCAATTTGTTATTGTTATAAAATTTAACATTCATTTAATAAATAATTTGGTTATTTCAGTATGTGAAAAAATCTGTAGGAAGTCATGATGAAGATATGCCTGCTACAAGTCAAAATTCAAAAACTACTTATACAATGTAATATACTTTAATATCTCCTTAAATATAAGTTATTAGATACCCATTAAAAATAATGATACAATACAACACGCACCTTTCTTTATTTTCCCACCATATATATAAACTTAAACAAAAGTTAAATAAAGCAATAAAAAGCATTAAGCCATTCTTAAAAATATTTAACAATTTGATTAAATCATTGAACATTATTTAAACATATTCATAAACAGCGTTTTAAGCAATTTAATTCAAAAATATATGTTTCATTTAAATTGCTTCATGTACAGCTTCTGTAAATGCTGTCATGCTTTCCAATGGTGTTTGTGGTGTTATGCCATGACCCAAATTAGCAATGTACCGAAGTTTACCAAACTTTTGCACCATTTCTGTTGTTAAAGCTCTGATTTCGTCCTGAAAACCAATTTTTTGTAACTTTACATTACCTTACACATAGCAGGCGGAGGGAACCTAGTGTTAATTCACTCCATCCTCAATAAGACACTTCTATTCTGCACTTTTCACTGCATTCTTGAGGCATTTCATGTTGAGAGACAGAATTGAATTCTTTTAATTTAAGTGATGTTGCATTTTGCCTTGTTACCAGAGCAAGGAAATGAAAATATTTAATATTTCAATTCACCAAATGGTAATCCAAGCCACACCTGCATGTTTATACTCCTGCATGACAGCCTCAATATTAAATTGTCATTAAAAAAATTATAAATAACAAAATTTATAAAAAAAAGGACATAAATAATCTTGTTCTGGTAAGACAAGATGTGGTATTGAGCCCTACCACTCAATAAGAAGTGTTCAAATCTGAACAGAAAACAGAGTATTTTAACATAAGCTTCTTTCTGCCTACCTTGTTATATATGGGATAAAGTGTGAAGCTGAAAGAAATGACTTCAACTATGTTTACTTACAGGTGTTTTATATAAATCTTGAGGATCTAGGTTTCCTTGTAAAGTAATATGATTTCCAACAATTTTTCTTGCCTCGACAGGATCTACAGTCCAATCTAAACCTATTGTTTCATAACCCATTTGTGCTTGTATGTCTAAAGAATGGCCTCCTCCTTTTGCAAAAATTGTCTAACATAAAAAAAACACCATGTTATATCAAACTTTACTTTACTCTGGGTATTTTTAATATGTCATTCATATACATTTTTATGTCAATGTTTAGTATAGAATCATTATTAAATATAAAATAGTGTCAAGTTACTATGTAAAAATAGAAAAAAATAAATAGATTACACTAAAACTATAGAAATGGCTTGATATGCTCAATTGTTTGTAAAATTCTTTTATATTATAGTATTTACATGAAAATTTTCACATTTCTTACATATGTATATGCATTAACTGAATATTAAATACAAACCATAGGTACTTCTTCCAAATTATTTGCTTGTAATGTGTCTCTCACTTTTGATCTAATGTCTTTTAAGTATGGCACAGAAAACTCTATAAATTGATCCCTTGTAAGATGATCTGCACTTGATTCAAATACTTGCAATAATTGGGCACCACTCTCAACCTAGACATAATTATTACTTATTATAATATAAAAAAATAAAATAATTTATTAATTTATTTCAAAACAATAATAAATACACTTAATAAGAAGTTTATATTAGTTCATTTCCCTTTTAAAAAGGAGTAAGCCCAGTGTTGATTTTCACCACTGAATGTTGGTTAATAAACTGTATGTGCTATAACCAGAGCGTTTTGACACTAAATTCTATCTGTTTAGCTTGCTACATGCTATATAAAGCATGAAGTTAAAGAAAAAAAGCAACAATATAATACCTGCATTGCCAAATAATTTATAATAACTCTTGTCAACAATTTCAGTAGTTTGTGAACATCTTTAGGAAATTTTGATAACCATTCCTTGGTTTTAGCCATAGTTTTGCTGCCTCCTCCTTCTACCATATAACCCAAAAGTGTGAACTAAAAATAAATCAATCATTATTTAATACAATATTAATATATTTTACTTCTAAAATGCCTAAAATGCCTTAATTTAGAATATGTATCAATAGGAAACTTACTGGTGCTCCTGTAAATCCAATTAATGGCACTTTACCATCAATTTTGTGCCTGGTCAGAGTTATGGCATCACCAACATATTTAAGCCTAGATATAGCTCCTTCTTCTTTGAGATCATCAATTTCTGAAACATCTTGAAGTGGTTTAGGAAATACAGGACCCTGAAATTAGAAACATACTGATTTAAGTTGATAACTATAAATTATAGAATTAACTTTTGTTAATATTATGCTGTATATTAATAATAATTATACTTAAAATTAAAATAAAAACTTACAACTCCAGGATGCATTTCTACAGTCATACCCAGGGCCTGTGGAATAACTAATATATCACTGAATATAATAGAAGCATCCAAATGTTGATAGCGTCTCAAGGGTTGAAGTGTTACTTCACAGGCAAGCTCTGGTGTCCTACACACTGTAAAGAAGTCATGTTTCGCTCTCACAGCTTGAAATTCTGGTAAATAGCGTCCAGCTTGGCGCATCACCCATACCGGAACTTTATCAACTTCTTTTCCACATGCTGCTTTTAATAATCTGTCATTTTTCAATGGTGGAAAATTCTAGAAAATGTTTTAAACAAATATTTTTTTGAATATATAAAACTAAAAGAAAGAAATTTTATAGATAAGCTAAATTTCATACCTTATTTGTGTAATCCATGATTACCTTTTTAAACTAACCAATAATTGAACAATTCTGTTGATATTGTATTAAATAGAACTTATTATTATGTAATTAATAATGAAAAAAAAAGAAAGTTAAAACTCAGCGTTACCGGTGAAATATTGAGAAAATAAAATATAAATGTCAAATTAGTAAATTTGTCAAATCATAAGCTGTCATTTGACGTTTCTGTTTACTGCACGATAGAGAGTACCGTACAGAAATTAAAATAGTATTAAAAACAAAAAAAAATAATTAAAATGAAGCAAAATATTTTTATATTTTTTTTAGGTAGATATTTGTTATCTTAATATTTATTTATATATATATATATATATATATATATATATATATATATATATATATATATATATATATATATTTAGGATAGTAATATGTTAAAGTAATCCTACACTGTGAGGCTTGTTAATAATTAAATTATATATAATTTTCATGGTCCGGTAAAACAAAACGTGGTATTGAATTCCGGCGCTCTTTTTAATTATATCACATACACGCTATGTATGTGAAATTACAGATCAATTACAGATTTCGCGAATTTTATGAGTAGGTTAAGCCGAAGTCTCCTTTCGAAGGTCAACCGAGGTCTCCCCTACCTCTCTTACCACTTACTTTTCCATCATATATCTTTTTTGTCATTCTTTCATCACTCATTCGCTGGACGTGCTAAAACCAGCTGAGTACGTTCTTCTTCATTTTCACCGTGACATCCTCGCTAGTACCTGCCATTCTGTGTACCTCTTCATAGTGGATTCGATCACTAAGCTCCGCATATCCTACGAAGTGATCGTATCTCTATGGCATTCATCTTTCTTTCATTCTTCTTCTGTAATACCCACGTTTCGCTGCCGTTTAACAGTGTCGGTACCATAACTGCATTGTGTACGGCCAAACGCAACGCTGTGTTCACATTTAGCCGCCTTATAAATTCATCATTATTTAACATGGATACCAAAATGACTTTTAGACACTTGCGACATTTAGACGAAAACCTTGTAGATGTCGATGTACTTAGCAGAATAAAACTAACCGCAAATATATTTACTATTTCACACTCCTTTTTAAAAATAGAAAGACTTCCTTAAAAGTAGAAAGACTTATTTTTGTAAGTTCACAAATCCTGCAGATATGCGTCCTATGCCGTTTTAATTTAGATTTATTTACGTGTACATCTAACCTAAAATTATTTTTGTTCGTTATGTGTTTCCATATTAAAATGCTTAAGTTTATATATAGTCATAGTGCAAAAAGCTATTTTTTTAAAAAGAATGCATAAAAAATACATTAAATTAATAAAATAAACATAACCCACTACCAAACAGGTACCTACTATAAAACCGATTGGCGTGTACGATATGCGTTGCTATAGCAACGTTGTAGGTCATTTCATTTTTTTTGGTACAATTGGTTTTCTAGTACCCATAAATTAATCAGCTTCACGCTGTATCCCGCACACAGCAGGATACGCAAAAGAAACCTAGTGTTAAAACAGCCCGTTCCCCATTTTTTGCCGAATTCTGGAGGCATTGCATGTTGAGTGGCGAAACTCAACGCAGCGTTTTGCCTCCCAAGGCAAAGAAAGGAAAATATTAAACAATTAATTTCCTCGAGTGGAGATCGAACCCACAATCAGTCACACACACACTTGTGCCCCTGCGCCACGACTGGCCTTAATCATGTGAAATAAATCAATATTTTTTTTTTTCTATTAGTATCTACTATCAATTTTCACTTCTTGAAAAGTTTATAATTCTAGGTTAACAGAAAGTATCTAAGAAGATGCACGTGTAAGTCGTACATAATATAGTGCTGGTGCCGATGCTGATATACGGGGCTAAGAGGAATGTAGGTATTATTAGAAGAAAAAGAATAAAAGATAAATGATGATGCTGTAGGGATGAGATCTCTTCGTAGGATAGGCGGTACTTTAGTATTGAACCTGCAAAAGAAAAGTTACACTGAAATACAAGTATAAGCAAGAATTGGCAAGAATTATTAAAAAATTAGGTACAGTAAAAATATAGAGGAGCATATTATATATGCATGGAAACATAAATATATGATGCAAGAGCCAAAAAAATATAGAAGGAGATCTCGGCTGACTTTAACACAGTATCGATAATATTAGAGAAGAATAACTTCAAGCAAAAGCGTAGTTTGGAACTCTCTTCATCTCATCTTTTAAATTAATATACTAATAATGCAAGATTTAAACACATGAAAGTATATAAAGGTAAATGGTTTTTTGTTAGAGTTTTGTATGAAATTCTTCCATATCTTACTTCGAAGCCAATTTTAAAGATTTGATTAGATTCTTTCATTTTGCACTTATTTAAGCTTTAAATAATTGCTTCATTCGATTATGTGGCAACTAGGAAGGTTTTTTTTATATTTATAGCTAACACTAAAAAAACTCATTAATAAATGGCTCTTTTCCGAATTATACTATACTTTAAGACTATTTTTAGGGGTTCGTTTCTCAATAGAAAAACTGGAAGCCTTATAGGATTGCTTTGTTGTCTATTTGTATCTGTCTATCTGTCCGCCTGCCAAGAATTTTTTTTTGTAGAATGTGTGGAGGCAATAATTTAAAATTAATATCAAATATTCAGGTTTCTTGAAGCACAGAAAAATAATAGCTTTTACAGTCAGCGCAATCAAAAGATACGAGCGTTTATGCATTGTTTTTGCTGCATTTTATATCGAATTCGTTGCGTAATCATAACCCATTCCTTATAGTGTTTATTTATTTCATACAAAATAAGTGCCTACATCTGAAAACTCAAGTTTGTTAACTTTTATTAATTAATACTTCCCGTTGAACGTTTCGTACCAATTTCATGAATCATTGACGTTTTGCATATATTTCAATCCCTTGAGTAGGATCGAACCCAGAACTACCGTGTTTATAGTCGCACACTACCCCTACTCCTACCCCTACCCCTGCGCCACGATGACGGTCTCTATTACTAAATTATACTATTTCATTTCTTGTGGGTATTATCATTAATTTCTTTAGCAGCGCCAAAATAAGACAATGTTTTTTCTGGGAACTCTTTTAAACATGCATTTTTCTGTTATGTAATACTATCTTTTTTTACCGTACAACCTCTTTCGTGTGTTCTCCATTCAACGTGACATTGGCGAAGTGATTTTGTGCTCAACTGGCACGCTCGGAACGCCATATTAAAAGAAACCAAACCAATAAGACAATGTTTCTCTAGTAGGTACCGACTACACTAATTTCGAAAATTCTTTCACAAACCAACGGAGATATAATTTAAGTATGTATATTCGCGACTTTTCACCTTTAATTCATTAAACACACACACAGAAATTACATAAGTACGTGATCTGTTTTGCTTCATTGCAACCTTTCCCTTAAACTCCGTACCTATGTACTCTTCTATCGTATAACCTAGTGCTTTTGTTTACTTGTAATTTGTAATTATAATTTACTTTTTTTAATTGAAACCACTAAACATAATTTATGAATGACGTTTTTTAAACTTTTTTTTTAATAATTTTTATTGTAAAAAACATACGCAGTTTTACTAGTTTTATGTAATTTTCCAAGTAATCTTTTTGATCATTCGACGACTAAAAACGTTCGCAAAAATCTATTTGGAGAGTAAAGATTATTTTGAATTTTAACATAAAAAATATAAACGTAAGTGATCCAAGACGATATAAAAGTGAAAAAAAAAAAAGATTGGAGCGCTAACTAAGTATACAAAGTTCGCGAGGACGCGTCTACCTGCCGCTGCATTTCTATCAAAATATAAAAAACACAAATGAGAGGGGTCCACTATAGTTTTTGTTGGGTGAGCGACACACTGCGACCTACACTAGCTATATGAAGGTTTTTTTTTGTCAAACCCTTATCCCAGTTGCCTAATAAACTTTATTCGCTCTAAATGAACAATGTTGTAACTTACTTTTAGTATAAATTATACGTTATGTATACATAAATGTTCATTTTTATACACATAAAATAATTAAAATAACACATAACACTAATTTTGAAGGAATAGTTGTTGTATGTTTCTATTTAGACATAAGATACTTAGGAGGCCATTCGTGGCGCAGGAGCACAAGTGTGTGATTGTTAACGCAACAGATTGTGGTTTCGATTCCCAATTCGCACAAAGAAAAAAAAGGATACCTATCCATGTGTATTACTTACCTATGTAGGCACATCTATATCATTTAGAATATTAATTGTTAATAAACATTCTAAATGATAGATATATATTATACATTAGGCATCATTAATATGAAACCTTCTTTATATAAATAGTACTTTTATTTTTTAAAATAACATCGTTTAAAAACGCGAGTTGCAATGTTGCTATTCTCAATAAAATGTTGCTATACAAGTGAATAGCAACATACCGAGACACAGGTGCCGCTGTGACTTGTGCATTCTTTGTCGCTATGATCCCCTCGTACACTTGGATCTACTTCAGCTATTTTGTGCATTAATAGGGAATATTTTAATATTCACACCATTGTAGTGCAGTGGAACAGCGTCTCAGTGAAAACGAGATGTTCGTGGTTTCGATTTCTATTTGTAGGGATGGTATTCAAATTTATTATGCTGTTCTCTGAAAAGACCAAACGTGACGAAATTTTATCGAATTTAATTGGAATTTGGAAAATTGAGCACTAGTATTTAGATTTTATCACAATAAACGCGAAAAACTAAATCGAGATTTTTTTTGGTTTTTAGTTATTTTCTTAGCTGCACGCTGTAGATATAGCTGCGATCATAGTTTTATAGTATTAAGACACTCATCCCATTCCCAGATCACTTCTGTACTCCAATTTCGAGTGGGAATCAAACCCACAATCTGTCGAGTCGCACGCTTGTGCACCTTCGCCACGACTGGCCACAACTTATAATTACTATTCTTAAATACTTTAACTAGTCTATATAAATGATATTTCTTTATTAAATTGTATATCAATTGATTAATGAAATTTAAATGTAAGAAAAAGAGAGACTCATTGGTAGGAAGTAAGTTTATTCATTACAATAGTTTATGTAACAGTTGGTACGCCTTAAATAAGAAACTAGCTATATACATACGTACTTTTTTACATATAGGAAGGAAAATAGATATAAATAAAAATAATTTTTTAAATAAAATATTGCGTAAAATATCAAAAACTATAATAAAAGTAACAGTAGTGTGGGAACATTTCTTTTGTTCCAAATTGGAAGAGAAACAATATATTACACGCTATAATTTAGACAGGCCCGTTATATCTGCAAAAAACTGTGTGTGTTTTTTTATCGAAGAATTCCCTGTAATGGTTCGCATATCTGCGATTCCCTTTTTTTTGTATTTTTAGTTTTTATACGCCGTTATCGAAGTTCGGTGGGCGCAGTAGGGGTGATTTAGACGCTAAATGAGATTAAGCAAAATTGAACATGAAAAGGTTGAGGAAATTTTAGCAAGTCATTTAAGCTTATACAGATTTATATGAAACATTCCCTTCTGCCCACGTCTTTAACCTGTGCTTATTGCTTATATGTTATACATTCTATGTAAATATATTTAGTTAGACTTATGTAAAATCTATATTGGATACCATTCTATTAAAAGGAATCAAACAAAAAGAATGAATTTAATTTTAAATATTTTCCTAATAAAATCCTTACTGTGCACTTAAGCATCATCGATATCAGGTTTATTATTTCTATATGTCAAAAGGTTTAATACCACCTTATTTAATGGGCAAGCTATGGTAAAAATTCTATTTTATGAGGATTTCAGGTCAACACCCCAAAAAATGGTGTGCAAAAACTCTGTCGAAACTCGTTGACCCTTTGATTTAGTTCGTGAGATAATGTAGTCTGCGACCTGCGAACTACGTCTAAAAGCTTTATCAACTAGCAGCACGAACATTTTTATATTAGCTAAATAAGTACCTTTTTGGTTCATGTGCTTTATATAAAATTTAAATATCCTGTAAATATCTTATAAGAAATAAGAAGTCGATTACCTACTAATAAGTATAGCAAAAAATCTTAAATTTATTTGAACGTTTCTTTACTAAGACAAAATATTGTTAATAAAATGTATGGGGAAATTTTAAGGCAACGTAGTTATTTTTTGTGAAAATGTAGGCGAAAAAAATATATCTATATGAAATGTACATCGTATGATAACGTCAGTTAAGACTGTATTACATAAACAATAATTGAAAGATATGAGTTGTTATTTTGTGTCTTTATTCATTATTAGGAAAACGAGTTCATTTTGTTCTTGACATCTTCAAATTCTATATTTGATACAGCCGTGAATCTAAGAATGAAACCCATAACCAAAGTGTCAAGTCCGATACGTCTCAACTACGTCACTATGGCGTCAAAAGCATATATGTAGTAAATATTCATCAAAAAAGTTATCTTTAATGATAGCTCGGCTCGGAAGGTGCATGCAAGCAATAGCGAACAATTGTCACTAATGCAGGGCTCAATTTATTTACGAGACAGCGGCTAGGGGCGTGCAAGGACACAGTTGTTTATCAATAATAGAATAGCCACTTTACTTAAAATATATATATTTTTTCCATCGAATGTTTCAGAACGAAAGCACTGTAAAATTGTTTAGTCAATTTAAAAATTCATTTAATATCATACTTTTTAGAAAAATATGGCAAGCAATAGCAAGCCTCATAAGTAGTGTAATTTAATACATATTCAGTAATACGCTGTATCCAGCACACAGAAAGGTAGACAGAGGAAACATAGTGTTAAGATACTCCGTTCCCCACTTTTCGCCGAATTTTTCGAAGCGTTGCATGTTGAGTGGCTCAACTCAACGGCGGGCTTTTGTCTTGATGCCAGAGCGAAGAAATGAAAAGATTAATAAATAATAATACATTCCCTCGAGTGATCGAACCCATAACGCGACTTCGCCGTAGCAATTTACAAAATTGCTTAAATAGTATAATAATATATTTTTATTCCTTTATAAATTCAAAAAATCACATTGCAAGCAAAACACATTAGTTACGCGTAAAATTCAAGGCAAAGTAATTAATTATAGATGATAATATTAATCATACAATAGGTACATTAGCTTGTACGTGTGTTATTGCCGTTAGATCATTACCCCGGAGGGCTGTGGAGGTCGTTGTAGACGGAAGAAGCGTTAAGGTGCTACTCCAAGGTTTTCCCTGTCCGCAAGCAAGAGGAGGACATTGACTCAAGCATTGTAAACAGTTCCTTATCTTGTGCTTGCTTCGTTGCCGTTTGATGACTCGCGCGCAGCTTTTATCTATCTGAAAAATGTTAGGTTACGCATATATATATAAAGCACGAACTAGTTGTCATTTATATAAATATAATCAAGAAGCTATGAAATATAATATAAAAAAAATCAGCTTCACGCTGTATCCAGCACACAGCAGGGTAGGCAGAGGGAACCTAGTGTTAACACATTCCGTTCCCCAAATATAATATATTCATATAATAATACACTGTGAATTCATACCAATGTATTACGCAGTTAATTGCCAAATTATATTAAAAAAAAACAAAGAACAATTTTCAGAAAGATTATGCAGAATGGGTTAAGTCACAATGTAGATTGGCGTTTATTTAATACGGAAGCATGGCCATGGCTGCGATTGTGATCTCGAGAAAGGTGTGCGCACCAGATAAACTATCGTTGTTGATATGAGCGGTAATTTAGAAAGCAGTTTTTTTGCCTCTACGGACAGCTGCCCACCAATCAAAACGCATTTGCAGTTGGGGTTGCTTCGGTTAATATGACGAGTCATGTTTACGAGGTCAGTTGTTTTTGAAAAATCTTATTTGAATTTTATCGGTGTGAGAACACTCTTAGTTTTAGGTATAACATATAATCTATGACAAAATGCTCTTAAATTTAGCAAAACACATTATTATAATATACTATCTTTTTTTGCTTCACGCTGTATCCCGCACACAGCAGGGTAGGCAGAGGGAACCTAGTGTTAAGACATTCCGTTTCCCACTTTCTGCCGAATTCGGGAGGCATTGCGTGTTGAGTGGCAGAACTCAACGCCGCGCTTTGCCTCGACACCAGGGCGAAGAAATGGAATTATAAATTTAAGTAAATATTTCATCTCCTCGAGTGGGGATCGAACCCACAACCAGTCGAGTTACAGTCACACTTTGTGCCCCTGCGCCACGACTGGCCTCAATATACTTTCTTTCTAGTATTTATCATAAATACAAAATTTTGCATTTATATCATATTATAAATTCTTATTGTATTCGGAGGGGAACGATCAGGCGGCGTGGCTTCGTTCGCGTAGGCGCGGCACAAGATGCGCGGGCGCATTGCGTCTTTTTTTACTTTTTTGCCGCTTTACCCTTGCTTGCCTGTGTGCATGGCGATCGCCTTACTTCATTTTCTCTCCAGAACGTTGCTTGCAGGTAAATAAGGATCCTCCTTTTTCTTATTTGTTTCGTTACGGGTGGAATTTTGTATGCGCCTTTCTGTCTTGGCAATTATATGCCACGTTATATTATCTATTATAAGAATTACTTGCAGCTCTGCATAGCAAGAATATAGGCTCGAAATAGATTTCTATGTAGAATAGGTAGGTAGAACATTAATATAGTATAACATTCATTATGTATAGTATTTATATTGCCAAATTCTTTCTATCTTGTGATATCTTAAGTATGCATTCTTTTAATTTTAGATATTAGTTCGGTGATGAATTATACTTTGAAAAATATTAATTTGCGACCGTTTCTTATGCACAAGTACTTAAGATATTTATCACCGACCACCGGCTTTTTTATCATAAATGTCCCTTATAAATTTCTCTGGCGAGACCAGTCTTACCGCAGGGGCACAAGCAGGTGATTGTAAATGTTACATGTTATGGGTTCGAGTCCCAATCGAGGAAATTAAATATTTAATAGTTAAATTTCTTTGCTAAAAAGCGCGGCACCGCAATGCCTCCAGAATTCGGCGGAGAGTGGAAAGGAGAGTGTCTTAACACCAGGCTACCTCTATCTTCCCTGCTATATGCGGGATACGAAGTGAAGCTAAAAAAATTCTCTAGTTTCTCAGATAGAATTGGTCATAACTGTCTGCAATTGTTTATTAAATTGAACCATTCCCCCAATGAGATTAGAACCCACAACGACCACGTGTACACAATCAAACGTAGCCATGAAAACGATGACGATGAAAAAATAATATCATTTAAAAGGATATTAAATAATTACTAGAAAAAATCGTTACGATGGTTTTCAGAAAGATTGTAAAGCGAGGTATATGATGGGCGTACATGGGTGTATGAAAGACCATAATATGCAGAATGCACAGGCAAGTTCCTTTTCTATTCCTGTGCATAAAGCGGACAAAACTCTCGACTTCACAAAAAAACTTAACATAATCAAATATCCTTTGGCTGTCGTTGTCCGCGTACGCTCACATGCCGCACCACACCACTCGATTTAACAGATATGGCTGGTATTCCTATAAGATTTTCGGTCGCCCGACAAGGAAACCTGCAGTGTGCAACGGGCTCGGAATTCGGGTTCGGGGTGAATACCCTCCTGTCGGTAAAAACTATTTTCAAGGTTAGCACGACGCAAGGAGGGGAGCGTCGCGGGTTGTGAGGTGCAGGGCGAATTCGGCGCGCGGGATGAGGGGGTGGCGCACGGACGCGCCGAAATGTTGATAGCCTCCGCCCCCGGCCCTCAGGCCCTCCGCCGGCTTTACTGCAGTCTACGATGCGGTTTGCGATGACTCCGAACTTTTGAACCGACTCACGATTACGCATTGTCATTGATTGATAACTTCTGGTTTATCTATGTCGTTTTAGAGTCTAAAATGTGGCTTTGGTAATTATATGTGATCAATAATTTTATTATTTATTTTAATAGATAAAGCAAAAATCGCATTAGAAGTAATATCTAATAAGAAATTGACTAGTTTGCAAGTTACTGGTCCAATCTAAATGAATTGTTTTAGCGTCACAGACAGCAACTGAAGTTAATTAAGAAGACCTTATAGAAGTAAAAGTAGCCGTTTGCCGATGTGTGTAAAAGTGCGGTTCACCCTTCGTGTAATTCGCTATTAGTCGACGTTTGCATTTGGCTTTTTACCTTAATGAGCTTCCCTAGTTTAGTTTTTGGGTGCCACGCGCACGCAACTACTACAAATTTTTGTGCAACTATTATAAAAAAAGTCCAGCCCCGATTTTAATATACTTCAAAGTTAAGAATTATGCATTTATACATTGTTTTGCATTATATTATTTACGTTTATTTATACAAACGATTGATATTTTACTAAGGCAGATCAGTATTCGTTTTATAGAGCTTGTGTTGTCCCATAAAATTTTAAAAAATTATAGAAAAAAAATTGTTAATTAATTTGCCTCGCCATCGCTACCTAAGCGAAGAAATGACAATATTAAATATTTAATTTCCTCAAGCGACAATCGAATCAACAAACTGTTGCGTTTGCAGTTGTACGCTTGTACCTTTGCGCCACGACTGGCCTATTAAATTTCAAATAAATTAAATAAAAATAATTCTCCCAACTGGGAATCGATGCCACTACCATTACGTTTGCAGATTTAGAAAACAATTTTAATTAACAAATTGAGTAAAATTACTATAAACATGAAAAATTTGTGCACTAAAACATATAAATAAAAAAATATACTATTTTCAATTTCATTTTGAACGTCGATCCGGCACCGCTCCGTACATAACAATTAAGCGGGCACTAGGATAGTGCGTGTAGTAGGTGCGTGCGATAGCGATCTCCGCGGCCCAGCGAGCGAGCCCCCCTCTTCCAAAACAACATTCTAAGTATTTGTGAGCTGAGGGTTTTTTGCGCGAAGCCCGAGGGTGGTGGAGCGCAATCGCTCGCCAGCTCACAAAAAATACTATTAAATAACTCAACAGAACCGCGGGGCGGACTGTGCGTGTTCGTGATCCGGCCGAATTAACGCGGCGACAATGCTGGCTAGTTTAACTTGGAGTATTTCTACACCGCTTTTTTGTTGGCGTGCGCTTGGAAGATTTAATCCTTAATAAGATTATTTTATTTATACAACGTTAACTCTATATATGTGAACATATATAGAGTCTTATATTGTATGAAGTGAGAAATGTGATCATTTATTTTATTGGAACGTTTGTTTCTTATTAAGTCCTGTAAATTTAATAAATACGGACTATACTCTGAGCAATCGTTAAATTTCATATTGAATTTCTTCCAAATACACTAGTTCGACTCTGTCCTAATCTACTCAGACATAGAAAAAGTGTGACAAAAACTCGCTACTCGTTAGAATAGCGAGATTTCCCGCCAACTTGACTGCGATTTATTTTTCTAATTTGAAATGTAGAGATTATGTAAATGTAGTTTAAAGTACTTTCTTTATTATTTTTATGTGTACACATACACACGTACATATATAATACTAGCAAAAGCGGCTTTGCCTGCTTTTATCTATTGTTATATTTTAGCCAAATATAGAAAACTTTACATAAAATGTAGCCTATGTGTTATTCTAATGTACAAGCTTTATTACTACAAAATTTCATCTAAATCCGCTTAGTAGTTTTTGCGTAAAAGACGAACAAACATCCATTCACATAAGTTTTGACATTTATAAAATTAGCAAGAAGATTCGTCTATTTATGAATAAGTACTGAATAGAAATATAATTATTACTTTTTGTCTAAACAGCTATAAGATTAAAGCTACTGCTACTAATTACTCAAAATTTTATTAGTAGCATATGGCTTGAAACTTCTTTACTTTGGCAGCAATGCTTCACTGTGTTTGTACAGTGGTGGGTTAGTATAACTGTTCAATGAGGTTATGATACTAAATATAGACGAAACATAGACCTTAATCTGTTTCTTAAATTGGAACTTCTTATTGGTTTCATATTTGGGTAGGTCTTGCATGTAAGCAGGCATTTATTTATTTTTGTACGTTATTAGAACATAAAAATTTAAAACAGACTTCGCAACTATATCTATTTCTAAGGGCACAAGTAAAAAGGAAAGTATAAAAAAATTATATATTGAAATTATTTTTAAGTATAGAGAATAAAAAAATAATAATTTAATGATACATATAATTGTATGTACATATATGCCTATAAATAATATTTATAATCCATTATTTTTGGAGTTAGTAGTACCAACTTGGGTATATTTTTTAAATACTTTTTTTTAGCTTTTGTTCGGCGAGGAGATACCTGTTAACAATATGTTTTCTTAGCTGGATTTTATTTGCTGGATACTTGATATATATTTATTTACTAATAATAGCATTACGATATATTTTTACCAATGAATTTATCTTTTATAAAAACAAATATTTCGTCTAGAAAATAAATCGAAGCATTTTAAATAAATGATTAATGATCATCGAGAAAGCAAAATTTGCTAAGTAGGATATTTTCGAAGTCAGTCCATAATTGAGTGATTTATGAACTCGAAACCATTACTATGTCACGACTTGTTACAAAGTGATGAAAGAATCCAGGATTTTAAACATGTGTTCGGGGTCATTGCTATTTCTATTAGCGATCAAAATCACAAGAAATTTGATTCCTTAATGACGATTTTGTAAATTAATGTATGTTTATGTAAACAAAAAACCTTTTAAATTATAAGATTTTGGTATTTCTCCATTATTATATATTTTAAATGAAACTGTTTAGCCAAATTATAATATTTTTATACATTTTTGGAAATCCGAGGTTTCTAACATTTTGCAGTAGTCCGTGGTCACGGGTAGACTGAGGTGGCATCCGTCAGGCTGTCAGTTGACATACATAATTATTATATCAAACTACCGTCAACGATTTCTTAATTGTCTCGCGTACTGCCCTGGATTCTTAACGAATTACATGATCATATTTTGCCCTCAGGTGTGGTGGGTTTAAGACTCCAAAGTTTTATGAGTAGTGGTAGTAAGTTTTCAACCATCATCTCTAATGTAATCAGGATATTTTTCTATTTCAATAGTCTCGCTGAACATTTTAAGAATATATCTGTTCTCCCTATAGAGAATGTGGAATTTTTCAAACATGATATAGTGATCGGGTTTATCCGCTGTATGCTCACGAACACTTGACTTTGATTCATGTCATATTTGATATTGGAGATATGTTCCTTCACTCTGTTACCGATGCATCCCTTTGTTTTACCAATGTGTATATGCCTGCACACTGCAGAGAAGTATTACGTTTTACTGGTCTCAAGAATTTTCCAACTTTTTTGTTAGGCAACTCTTCTTAAGATGTTGCCTTCTAAAACCCCATGCCAAATTTCGTCTGCAACCCCCTTCACATGTCTGTCTCTCTTATGTGGGTGGCTGCTGGTCTTCTTACATCGCTGGTGGGAAACTGGTAGCTTGTTCTGATGAGAGGCATTCTTCATCTGTCGAAACATATCCCACACCAGAGGGCCAATACACAGTCAGCTCATTCTACAATAATCCAGGGCATCACATCAGGCAATTAAGAAATCTTTGGCGGTAGTTTGATATAATAATTACGACAACTCACAGATGAATACCACCTCAGTCTACTTGTGACCACGGACTATAGCGTTCAATAAGTGTTCAAAACGTCGGATTACCAAAAATGTTTAATACCTACTAAATATGCACGATTAATCCAGTTAAGTAATTTCATTTAAAATATTTTAAATTAATTATTCTTTGATGATTAGATGGCCCTATCCTTGTGTAATCCGTATGGTAGATTTGTGATGATTTTAATATATGGCATATTTTATTTCATGTAAAAGATTTCTTTTTGAAGAGTTTAGGAGATGTAAAATTTCTACTAATGTGTACATTAACATGGTATAAAATAAATATTAGTATATTTGCAGAATGACCTTTCGTGTGTCCGGTGAGGAAATTGCGCGAAAATATTGATTGTTCTTATCTGATCGGTATCGCTGGCGTGTCGCGCGGTCGCTCACATAAAATGTGAATCAAACTCACGCACGGAACCAGCAATCTGTGAACCAGGAGAGCAGCACAGCGCATGCGTCCCCTGTCTGGTGGTATTGGACATACTCAACTCCGCCTTCGATGAATAATTTGAAGTTGGCAAACGATTTCCCAATGCCAATTCCAGTTTATGACTTGATATTGTATATGAAAAGTTATAAAGCGATGTCAGTGCATAATTATTTAAATTTCTATAAATATTCCGTCGCTGATAGCATTCGCGTATCTTTAATCTAATCTGTGCCGAAGAAAGTAGCTCCGGGGCCAATTAATGAATGCGTATCGCACCAATGTTCTCAGACAGAATACATTACGCTGCTTATGTGGTCGTTAGCATGTGAAAGCATTTATTTAAACTAGTTTGCGGCGCATTCCACCTGCTATATAATCCGCGTTGTTTCGCAACTGTACATACTTATTAGTATCCATGTCACGGCGGTAGAGCGTGACAGCGGTATGGACGGGTCGAGCGGTAGACAGGGACGCGAGACGCGGTCCGGACTTCGCGAGAGGATGGAGGGGCAATAGGTACTTCGTACCTACTTCGTTATCTGTTCGCGAATATTCTTGCGCAACTTACATACAACATGGAAACTGATGGTTTTCATTAAGCCTGAAACATGTTTTGTGTTGCAACACTGCGATCTAATTTCATACCACTGTCCTTAACAGAATACGCTTATCAATTGGCTCTATCTTACACGGTATCGATTCACACAAATTGCTATTATCTTTTTAAATAATAGAATACGCGCGCTGTAGGTACGTGAAGTATTAATGCGTATTCAAGTGGCGTGGCGGCATAAATGTGGATATAATTTTAAGAATAGAGAAATTTCATGATTTTTTATAACTAATTAATTTTTATTTTTATTCAAGACATTGTATTAAATGTCTTTAGTCAATGTAAATATTTCATTTATGTTATAATTTATACCTACCGTCTGGACAATTTCTATCTAGGAGCGAGTTGAATATTATATATTGCATACAATATTCAACTACGACTTTTAATATGTTTATATGTAGCTATAAAGTATATGGCACACATACACATTTTTGTATGTATGCCATATATGACTTCATTTTAATTATTAAGTAATTAAAAAAGTCGTTAAAGTTGTGATAATTTAGATATTGATGTTTTATACATGAGGTGTATCAAAGTCGTTTGCACCTCGTTATCGAGGCGCGGCGAGCGGCGAGCGACATGGCGACGACTCGGCGCATGTTGTTACGAAAGCGCGCAGAACAGAAGCGGCTAGATTCGCGCTCCATTACTGCGCCCGCGCCGTCAACATGGCGGCCGCGCACGTCCGCCGAGTCAACGGCCTCCAATATGCGCTTGCGCAACACCACGCAAATCTCAACGGCAAAACAAAGTCTTCGCTGCGTATGTGTGCGCCGTGGACGTGTAGCACGTATTAAATATACACATATACCAACATATACATACATATACGTGCGATGTTTGTTTCAATTCTGCGTCATTGCACACTACTGTACGATACGTCTGTGCTGGTGAAGGGCTCCGAGTAGAAGTTGACCTGCAATACTGATTAAATTAATATTAAAGCCACCACACTAGTAATGTTGAAGGTTTTCCTACACTTGCATAAATACAAGATAACGATAATTTTATACGTTTTATATGTTAAATTTAAATGTATTGAGTTGAGAGTTTTATTAAGAATATTTTTGAATGATATTGAATTTGTTGATTTTGGATGATTTTTATTGATTTAACTAGATTAGGTATGTATATGTCTTGAATTGAAAGTGACATTACAGTTATAACCTCTTTATTTCTTTGAATATTATTTATACAATACTATGATCACCGATTTGCAATTGGTCCGAGATTACAGATAAGTAGAATGACAATATGTTGAATCAAACAACTAGTTGATTTATACGAGTAGGTATATGTAGATACCTACTATTTCGACAAAAAACACGTGCAATTTGATAAGGATAAAATGTCACTCCTGAATGTAGTTTTTATTGTAAAATATTTTAAATATTTTGTATAGGCATTTTTATTATTTTTTTAGCTTCACGCTATTTTAGCACACGTAGTAGGGTAGGTAGAGGGAACCTAGTTTAAGACACTGCAGTCCACATTATATTTTAAGTATTATAGGTTTTTTTTCTATTTTAGTTTATCGACGAAGTGAGAAAATTTAGAAAAGATTTAGTAATTGCCATTATGTAAATATACGAATCTTAATAAGTTAATTGGCCATAAAATTAATTAGAATAGTTTTTCTTGTTTAATCTTAAGAGCGTGCCATATTTATATTTGTGACCATGGGCTCACGGTTTACCACTGTTTAGCCTTGAGTCAACATGTTTATTCAATTTTTCATTTCGCTGTGTAAACAATGCTGTTTTCTTATTAAATAGTGACAGAAATGTACTGTTCCTTAATTGTACAATTATATAACTGTTAACTTTTTTTAATAGAACAAATGCTTTAGGTGTGGATCTAGAAGAGTGTAAATGTTTTTTTAAATATATACTTATAATAGAATCTATTTTGGCAATATTCGCTTAACATTTAGTGTTTGTTTTATTTAAATCGGTAAAAATAAAAAAATATTCAATTTTTAAAGAATGTTATTCGATGCTATCAATCTATGCTATAAATAACTGCTTTATTAAATTAGCTGAAACTTTACTTTTCAATATAGGTATATATATAGATATGGTTTTTAAGAAGATATTATTATTATAAAACTAAAATAATGCAGAATAGTAAATTATTAATTATGCAGACTATACCATAAAAAAAATTAATATAATATAAACATATATATAGTAAATAAATTACCAATTAAATATATATATCGATAAAATTTTACCTTGTCTACTAAAAAATATGGCAATATCTTATCTATATTTGTTACTTGTCCACTGGGCGGTTACGCCGTTACGCTACGTAGCGCTACGGTGGACTACGAACGGCTGGCGATTATTATTTAGGTCAACGAGAGTTTGCATGTGTACACAATAAACAAGCTCAATTGAAGTATAGTTTGTTAAAGTAGTTTTTTTCTCTTTTATATTAAAATCAGGTTCACGCTGTATCCCGCACACAGCAGGCTAGGCGGAGACTCCGTTACCTACTTTGCACTGATATTTTCGAGGCATTGCGTGTTGAGTGGCGGAACTCAACGCTTTTGCCTTGGTGCCAGAGCGTAGAAATGAAAATATTATTAAATAATAATTAATTCCTTCGAAAGATGATCGAACCCACCACCGTCGCGTTACACTCACACCCTTGTGCCCCTGCGCCGCGACGACCTCTTTCTTGTATACGTATGTACGTAATTGATGTATAAATTTTATTACCGACCGATCATCACCTTCAAATATGAAAAACACAGTTAATTTCAAAGGTTTATTTCCACTGTGATGTTTGTTGCCTTTCAAATATTTTTAAGTTGTTGTGCATGCGAATCGGAAGTGTTCGGAAGAGGTCGTCGGGCGGCACGTGTAATGCTTGCGCAACTTTGTAACCTTGCGCTCGCGAATACTGTGAAGTTATACTGTACTATATGAAAATTATAGCTCTTATGTTCATGGTTATAGAGGCTATAATGTATCTAATATGTTTTCTATTACAGTAACCACGTATGGCTGAGCGTACTGTATATGTCTTTATGCATATAATGCTCGAAAAATTTGGCAGTTATATAATGTGTTCAAATATTCCATTTGATGTTAACATAAAATAAATCAGCTTCACGCTGTATCCCGCACACAGCAGGGTAGACAGGGGGAACCTAGTGAGAACACATGAATTCTGGAGGCATTGCGTGTTAAGTGGCAGAACTCAACGCCGCGTTTTGCCTCGACACCAGAGCGAAGAAATGGAAATATAGATTTAAGTAACTATTTCATCTCCCCGAGTGGGGATTGCACCCACAACCAGTCGGTATTACAGTCACACTTTGTGCCGCTGCGCCATGACTGGCCATTTGATGTTCATATTTGAATTTTCGGTAAAAAAATAAATAATAATAATAATATATGTTATATTAAGTAGCAATCGATTTAGAGCTTTCAACAGAATTAATAAAATATGTCTCATAAAACATATTAAGTACGAGACGCGTAAATATTAAGTTATTAAAAATATTTATTCTCAGGATAAGTAAGGTAATTATTATTTTAAACGTATAATATATTATATCAATGTCAAAAAATATAAAAAAAAATATTCAAGTGTCGGTTATATGTAGATAGCAAATTAAAGGGCCTCGATGTCGGCACAGAAGGCCGTCCGTTGCTCCGAGACATTCTTTGATATACACAAGCGTTAGTATGATAACTAGAAAATTCTAGAAGTCGTCGTCAATAGTTTTCATATATAATATAACTAAGAACTACTCAATTTTATTTAAATGTTCAATTTCCTTAAATGTTATTTTTGTGAGAGGAAAAATTTATTTGTTACTCGTTTTATACCAGGTCGGGCAGACTACGTGTATATACGTGTTTTTTTTACAATTGAGGCAACCTTCGATAAGCTTATTTTGTAGTACATAGGTTTATGTACCTACTTCTCCTGAATATCAAATATTTAAGTAGTAGTTTCCTACTATCAACCTCAATTAGGATATTTAATACAAAGACCACAATAGGACTAATTCATATAGAAGGATATCACAACAGAAAAGCTTATTGACAATAAAGCTGTTCTTATAAATCATAATAAAATTTAAAAGTATAGTTGTGATTTGTAATGAACATAACACGGATTTTTAAATATAAATTAATCTCTAGCTTTGTAAATAATTTAACATTGATAATATTTCGTATACCTACAAGGTAATGTCGGCTGTATAATAATAAATATCTAATCTTATTCTTATCTTTCTGTTAAGAGAAAAATATAAACAATTCAAATAACAGCTAACACATTTTAAGGTTACTTATAATTCCTTGAAAAAAAAAACAATAATTATTATAAAAAACATTAGTTTATTATTATAATATAATAATTTTAGCCAAGAATTATTCATTTTTATGAATTTTTCTACCGTTTGACATAATATATTAATTCAATACGTATACGAATACATTAATATATTAAGCAGTTATTGACATGATATAATATGTTTATGATATAGTATGTATTTATAAGTATCAAACGAGTTATATTTACATAGAACGTTCTAGACAAATTCCTTTGAATTTAGCGGAGAAACGAGAGCGAATCATGTCGGTACAGCTACCGGCATCAGTTCAAGGAGAACCCTGCGCAAAGGGCCGCGTCAGCGTCACGCATTGCCATTGACCCACTTACACACACCTAACCGGCGTGTGCGCACCGCGGTATGCTCGCCGTTGAAAGCCCTTCGCGATCCACTGTGTCACGTATGCATATCAATGCGACTTTCAAAGGTTTTTTTAGGTTTTTTTACTAAATAAAATCATTTTTTACATTTTTAAAGTGTTATTTCACACTTAGGAAAGAAAAATCCAGGAGGCGCGCGTTCGAATTTTTATACATTTTCTAAGTAAGTAAATAAAATCATCCTAAGTTAACACTATATATATTATAGAATGTATGTGACGGTGGACGGTGGACGAATCTGGTTGTAATTTTTATTCATATGTTTAAAATGTTCTCTTTCCCTCTGCTTCGTTATATAGCGCAGAGTTTCGTGTTGCTACTCAAATTACAATTCACTGAAGGTATGAAAAGTGTGTAAAAATATTTCTCTTTTTGTTTTTTATTTTTAAACTGCGCCCGAAATGACTGAAGAAAAAAAGAAACATTGTGTATAGATAGATATACTATACCTTTTTATTTAATATAAAAATAAGTTTTTTTATACGATTGAGACTTTTTACTCGAACAGACTTTTATTTAGTGTACTATAAGAATGTAAATTTACTTAATTTATTCTTAAGCAAATCATTAATACAATGATGGTTTCTTTTTTTAGCACGACACTGCATCCCGCACACAGCTGGGTAGGCAGAGGGAAGTTAGGGTTAAGACAGCCCGTTCCCCATTTTCCATCAAATTCTGGAGGCATAGCGTGTTGATTGGCGAAAAACGGCAAAGGTCAACACCGCGCTCTGCCTCAACACCAGAGCGATGAAATGAAAAATATTAGATATTTCATTTCTTCGTTTGGGACCAGAACCCACAGCCCATCGCTTTTACAGTCACACTCTGTACCCCTGCGCGACGACAGTAATAATGTTTTCAACGGCCCTATACGAGTACACACTATAAACACTTGTGTGCGCGACTGTGTTATTTTTCAGCAGACCTCGAGGTTGTTTGTGGCGCGCATCTCAAGGCGACGCGCCCTCCGCCGCAAATAATTCTGCTATTGTGAAACAGCCGTCTTATCAACGTTCAGAACCTTGCCCGGATCACTCGAATTACGGTCAAGTTGATGATTTGAAGATTATTTTCATATTGATAATAAAGTTTCCGTAATAATGTTCGTGTTAAATTTATTGTGGGTATTTTTTTTATTATTTATGTTGTAGAATACGAAATATAATCTATGATTCTTGAGACCACATATTTATATGTATTACATATAATTTCAGTAGGACCTGTTGATTGATTGGTTAATATTTAAGTCCAAATATGACCAAAAAGATATAGCGGTTTAAATTTTTACTAAATAAAATCGATGTGTTGATATTTTTTCTTAATTTATTTTAAAATCTAAACGAGGTCGTCGTGGCGTAGAGGCACATGCATGTGCGGGTTCGATCCACACACAACGAATGATTATTTATTAATATATTCATTTCTTCGTTCTGGCACCAAGGCAAAAAGCCCTCAACACTAGGTGCCCTCTGCCTATCCTGCTATATGCGGGATACAGCGTGAAGCTGATTAAAAACATCTAAACAAAGCAATTAACACAGCCATAACAGATAACGATTTAAAAAAATCATCAGAGCCAAAATTAACATAATTTTTGAATGATAACGTCTTATAAATCGACGGACGCTGGCTGCGCGCACGATAAAGCATGACTAATTGTCACGTTTCGCCTGAGCCGAGTGTGCAAGCGAGAGCGAGCAAACAATAGAGACGCAAGATCGGCCTAAGCGTTTGGCTTGTGATACATCTATCCATTAATTGTTACTTGCAATTAAGCTGTATAATTTAAGATAATATATTTGGATTAACGAGTGCAAATAAAAGTTAATTTACCGGAGAAAATGTAATTTTTAATTAACTTCTTAGTTTTATGATGATTCAGTGGTAATAATATAAATAAATCCATAAAATTATGCAATTTAACATTCCTTTGACGTTATGGTAAATAATTATCGTACCTAAACCGACTTTAAAGGTATTTTTTCAAAATCGTGGTACAAACTGCTATATTCTGCAATATTATTTATTCACATAAATAAATCATGTGATAGTCTACGATAGAAACTTAAGGGTATTTGAACTTAAAAGTTATTCAACATTGTCTAACATATAAACAGATGAGTTATTCATGACCAAAAAAGCATGTTGTGTATTATCTGAGGAGCATAGCGATAAATGCATCGGATGCGACGTCAACGCACTCTCTAGCATGCTAGGTCAGTTCCCTGTGAGTCAGTCCCTAATGCACGGTTACAGTATGTTTTAGTTGTTTAACGAGAAACATATTTAAGATATACCTCTTGATGACTTTGATTGTTCGGTAATATGCGAGTTTCAAATCAGTTAAGTTCACTTTTTACCGGTACAGAATTCATTGTATGGTAAACATAAAAAAAACTGGTAAATACTGGTACCAGTTATACCAATATATTTTTTTTTTTTTGTATTTGTAATGTGTTCAAATGTATGCCTTATAATATATACAACGCTTTCCCGTCATTACATTTTTAGCGACATATTATATTTTCGTGCTTTATACAAATATTAAACACTACATAGTTGTTTGACTAAGCATTTTATACAATATCCTATCCCATGTAGGAGCACTCATTTGAATACGATAATTGTTGATTGTGTAATCGTAGCTGCCGCCATCTGCTTGTTTACTTCGTTTTCTCAGTTGGTTTGGGGACTGTTACCCTTCAGCGGACATCGGCTACCCTTCGGACATACATTTTTTATCAAGCACTAAGTATACTTTATAATGAGAAATATCGGTTTCGGATATACATACTTCAATGAACATATCAGATTGTCAAATATTTAGGCTGATTTTTAGTTAACGCTTGACTTATGTGCATTTTTACATATAGATATGAATTACATTTAAAATATTCAGCTATTTTATAATTTTATTTAAAACAATAAATAATACAAAATACCTATAAAAACACACGTCAGGAAGACTGACACGAAACGTGTTTTACAAAAAATTAAACATTTGTATATTTTTTTTCAGTTGCAGTTTCAATAGGGAGAGGTAGCCTAGTGTTAATACACTCCGCTCCCTACTTTCCACCGATTTTTGGAAGCATTGCATGTTCAGTGGTAAACTCAACCTCGCGATTTGCTTCATCACAAGCTAAGAATTGAAAATATTAAATATTTCATTTCCTTGAGTTAGAATCGAATGCACTAATAGTCGCATTTACAGTCACACATTTATACATTAAAATTTTGCATAATGTGTATTTATATCATAATACATAAGTTATTAAAACTAAATAGGTACACAGAGTACTTAAAAAAATTAAAATTTCAATATCTATATAATAAATGGATTTAATTGAAAGGATAAACAACTTTGTTAATGAATCACATTTAGAGTGATTATATAAACCCTAATGTCCTATTATGGGGTCAAAAGAATACAGGACTATACATGAGTAGTAAGGGCAGATGGTAAAAACTGCTTAGTAGATGTGAAATAAGCATGGTATCAGCCATGATCTGCAACTGAATGCACCGATGCAGCTTGAGCCCGCTGACCAATAGTGGCTGTTCTTCCTAAGCACCAAATTAATTCACCACAAGGCCAATTTAAGGAAGCCCCATTAAATAAAATGCATGTGTCTTGTTACCGATAAACATATCTTTTAGATATATTTATTAGTAGATATTTTTGTATAAGAAATTGAAATAATGGTTGGTCTTGTTTTAAACTATCGAAATTAATCTAAGCGTTGCTATAATTCTGACTTACCTAAGTAAAATTCATAAAACTTTATCAAATTGCTATGAACATGACGTATTAAAAATATTTTTATTTTTTTATTTTTTTTATACAAATAGAATTTAATATAGTAACAAATATCTCTATTATTTTAATTTCTAAAAAGAGAAATGTGCGATGTGGAAATACAAACGCTCCTTCTTTTTATGCAAATGAAAATTTTATAAATCTTCTTTATTACGGCTGACCTACATCAAGTGTGGAGCGGAAACGTTTTGTAGGGTTGCGATTTATTGCGGACAGCCACAGTCCGCCAGCCGGCGACTCTCTGCTTTAATTGGCTACAAAATACTGGCAATTATAAAAAAAAACTCACGATATGGAGACAAAAAGTTTTTTTTTCCCAAAGCATAGTGTGCGTTGGATTTTTTAAATAAAAAAGTTAATAGGCTAGTGGTAATTGTATTAACTTTGTGTTGATTTCAGCGGGTATCAGAAAAAGAGTATGAAAATATTATATTCAATATTCCTACCTGTTCCTGTCCTCATTTCTATTTTAAGTTATGTAACGTAATTTTTTATGATTTTGTCAATTAATAATTTTTATTATATCTATTAATTATTAATTAATTTTTATATGTGTAATGTACATAATTACGATATTTTTTAAGTGATTATGAAAAATGGCTATATATAATGTTATTTACACAATTTTTATAAATTAAACAACAATCAACGATTTATATATTTTTTGTAATTTTAGCAGTAATTTATAGAATCATTATTAAAATTAATTTGAAAATATTTAGCAAAAAACATCACTGATATTTTTGATTGCATTATATCCACAATAAATCTAATGACACGACATGTCTATAAATATAATCGGGACAGGTAGAATTTTGAACTAATGACTATAGCGAAAGTATAAGGTTTTATAAACTTATAGTATTGATTCAGAAAGGCAAGCTTTATTGTGAGTAGCTTTGGTATATTTTGGGTTAGTGAAGATTTGTGCTCATCTTTTGGTTTTTACTAAGGTTTGTAGATATGAGGGGGCGGTGCGGAGCGAGAGGTCGCTAGCTGAAAGGGTTGTGTGGGAACGAAGGGCACCTGCGTCTGCACATGGTGCTCGCCAGTTTCTTTTTTATACATTAGTGCAGGCAAATCTGTCTAATGCAGTTTTTTAATCCATCTGTTGTTAAATTAAACTAAAAAAAAACAAGTTCACAGATCACATTTTTCATATCAAGAAAAAATACTTTCATAGGAAATGTATATACAAACCACACGAGTTATATACATTAACCATTTTTGCGTCGCGCAGTCGGATAACAAGTAGGTAAATAATGATCGATAAGCGTAAGAAATACTTGAAGCGATCAGTAACCATATGTGTAAGTAATAGTATTATTACGGTCTCAGGCAAATAACATTTAATTAACTGAGTTCAATCAAGAGAGGGGTTGTTGCGAACTGTCAATTGCGACTGTTTGCCGTGGCATTATCGTGTCGACGAACAAACTCATTACTAATGCCGTGTTTCGCGTTATACTCGTTGTAGTCTCGACTAGTTCTATAAGAGCTGCTTCGCCATTGCTTTAACAGGAAACCACGGTTGTTGAATAGAAAATAGCAGTATCGGTTGCATTATTAAATTTCTTCGTTCGTTACCTAGCGAACTGCCCTTATTTCTCGCCACAATTTATTCATTTTGCAACACATCACCCGACAGCCTTTTCACCCTTACTTACGCGTTGTCGTCGATGAATTTTTAATGATACTGGTCAGTTAAAGGCCGCAAAATCTATAATACGCTATAGAAGCGTGTGTGCTAACAAAACAAGGCACGCACGATATGTCGAATGGTTTATCTATTGGATCGTTTCAAGGAAATTATGTACGTGGAGTTGTTAATAATAAATTAACAACGTTAAGTTCTAAATGCCGTCAGGTCATAGGTAGGTATATAGCAACGTTTAGTTTGTTACAATCTTTTTTTTGTATTTTAAATATTAAATAAATAAATAAATTTATAAATGTGTTTCATTTGTTTAAATTTGAGTTAAAATAACTGCTTCGTATAACATGTAATAAAAATAACATATTTACGAAATTTTCACGAAATGATTTTTATAAGATCTTTTGCGATAATAAAACTATGATATATTAAAAAAAAGAGAAAAAAAAAATGTCATTTCACTAAGTCCAGAATAGTATGGATCAGTTATTTTAGCAACAGTTTTTATGCTTACGCTTAACAACATACATTTTAACACAGATTTTGATGGCAGATCTGATGCTACATTTGACTAACCAGAACATGAAAATTTGTCTATAGGTACATGTAATAAAACTGTAACTCATCGCTGTCTGAACGTGGAAGATATGAGAAAGTCTATTGTTTGCGATATTAACCTATGCAATAGAATCTACCACAATGATTTTTCTTTTTTTCTTTTGTGCAAGCTATTCTCAAAAACGGTTAAGCTGTCTGATTTAAATGAAGTTTCCACTATTGTACGTGAATAGGCTGAAATTTTAGTTTTTAGTATATGGATATTATATTTAAAATGATGATGTTATGGATCACGAAACTAATTCAGATGAGAAAATTAATAAATGTGTAGTAAAAACGGGCAAAGTCGCGAGTGGGTCGCTAGTATTTAATACATTTTTGTCAACAACAATAATGAAACTTATGGTTTATAAATTTATTATTTCTCTATCCGTAAATACAGAGAACAGTAAAATATTTATTTAATTTTTATTTTATTAAATCACCTTTTTATTCACATACATAATCTTATGCTAAATAATGCTGGCACGGTAATCAACACACGCTAGGGATAAAAATTAAGCTTTTAATACAGTCGTTTACATTTTAAAAGCACTTTGTACTGGTGTTAATCGGATGGCATTGTATTTTTTTGCATAAGCGGATAACCCGTTTGCTACCTGTGCCTGCGCTGCGTCAAAATGAACTTGTGTTGCACAAAAACTCCGGGTTACGCAAGTAGGATGACAGTGCCTTTGCAATTTGATGGAAAAAATAAATAAAAAAAATTAAATTAAATTAGCTTCACGCTGTATCCCGCACACAGCAGGGTAGGCAGAGGGAACCTAGTGTTAAGACACTCCGTTCCCCACTTTCTGCCGAATTCTGGAGGCATTGCGTGTTGAGTGGCAGAACTCAACGCCGCGCTTAACCTCGACACCAGAGCGAAGAAATGGAAATATAAATTTAAGTAAATATTTCATCTCCTCGAGTGGGGATCGAACCCACAACCAGTCGG
>JAATLQ010033025.1:32572-51266 GCA_013421005.1 Heliconius erato x Heliconius himera | reverse complement strand
AAAAATAAATGCTTATTTATTACTTATTTAGTAGGTTATATTTATACCTACAGTACAGTACAGATAGTAAAACATAAAATGATGAAAATATATATATCTTAGTATTATTATTTTTTTGCAAACTATTAATTTATAAATAAGCATGTAGACACAACATGCTGAAGTGAAACTGAGTCAGACATGTCTCCGGGCATACCGACGGTCGATGGAGCTGAGCAGAGTGGAGACCACATTTAAGCAAGCATAGTTTAAGAGGATGGAGAGACGATTTAAAGAAAGTGGTTGGAAGCAGATGGATTTGAGCTGCCCGAGACAGGGATGGTTGGAGCTCGATGAGGGAGGCCTAAGTTTTGCAGTAGACGACGACAAGCTAAAAAAAACACATAGAATAGTAGGTCTGTCTCTAGGCTGTTTATCTATACGGAATCCTGATCCGACGATGGAAGTTCGACCTGGAACCACCGTTGCTAAGCATGGCAGGACACTCTTTCTCTCTCATCATAAATGTAGCATTATAAATATAATATTATAAGTAAATAAAAATCATGGTCAAGGTAACTTTTTGCAGATCAGAATTAAATTATGATAACAGCAGTCCACTATATTAAGTAGATTATTGTTGCATGATTATTTTATATATTTATTGTTTATTAATCATTTGAAAGTGTTGTCACACTAATATATTTGAATTCATTCAAGTACATCAGACAGAAGTGCAAAAAATCTTGATAAAAACGATTTTTTTATTATTTTAATGCAATATAGGTCAGGTGCATATTCAACCCTTTCAGAGCGTGGGAGTTATGTTTTTTTGCTTTAAAACTGTTTGGTATGTTGTTTGACGCAATATACTTTTTTTGTGCATTTTACGCGAACAAAGTGTTTGCTATAATTTGTTCCCACATTTCTTTGGATCAAGGAAGTGATGACAGACAGTTGTATGTATTTCACATTGTTCAAAATTTACAGTTATTTTTAGCAAACTATACCTATCACGAATATAAATTAACATATTTGAACTAAACACCTGAAAAATTATTATTGCGTATATCTATTTATTTTGTGACAAATATTAAAAATAAGGGGTTGTTTTCATATATAAAACAGTGATATAAGAATATCACTCTTTTGTATTATATTTTTTATTGTCTATATAAGAATAACTCGTTCGTTTATTAATTTACTATTAAGCAGTGAGACGGTTGGAGAAATGTGAGTGTCTAATAAAGGACATAATAGTTCTAGTCAAAACGTATTTGCTGAAAGAATAATGATGGTTCGCGGCGGGGCGACCGGAAACCGTACATTCGCAGCGACTTCCCTTCCTTTCCGTCATGTGTGTGACATGATAGCATCTATAAAAAGCTCCTTAGACTTTCTTAATTATATCATAAATAAGTAAAAACATTAAAAGATACTTAAAACTTAGTTAATATAATAAAAATACCTAAATTATATCTCTCACAAAATTATCTTTTCTATGTTAATAAGTTTTATTTTATTTCTAAATATCTTATGCAGTCACTTCATTTTATATAACACTAGCTCCCCCTCGCGCCTTCGCTTGCTTGTACTAAACGATTATTTATTTTCTTATTTGAATTACTTTTGTGATCTAATACCATTATTAAAATATCATTCTAAAGACAATAACGATATATTGATAACTACAGTACAAATCAATAAAAATATTTATCTTGTAGCAATATTGTCGCATGTAATACTTTATAATGACATATTTGTTTATTTATGAACCGATTGAAATATAACCAACATTTAAAGTTTTGAAAAGCTTGCCAAAATACAATTGTAAAAATTGCATTTAATCCGTTAAGTCGTGTCTGAGATTTTAGTTCACAAACAAAAAAATATATGAGACGTAGTTCACTCTACATATTTTCTAACTATTTACAGACCAACTTCTTTAAAAACTTCTTTATTAACATATAATGTACATAACCGATTAATTATTAAAAATTTGGGATGGAATTTACATAACCATAGCACCTACACGAGAACACAGAAAATGTAATAAAAAACAGTATTAAAATACAAACTCTTTAATGAAAAAAAATCTTATAATATGCACAATAACTACTAGCGATGATGTATTTATTTAGAGTTCAGATTGTTTTTGTAAGTGTAACAGCTCGAAATGTCGGCGTGAGAAAGTACTGAGGCGGCCGATACGCTGAAACTTGCAGGGGAGTTTTTGTAAAAGTTCAATAAACTAAGCATTTGCGTACTGTGTAAGTGATAATTGTGGCAGTATTATTTTAATTTTCTCTCTTTTTCTATCTCTTTTTAAATTTTCTTGAAATGCACATTGTGAATTTTTACAATACATTCGTTTAATTGTTGATTAGATTACAAAGAGATTAATCAAATTATTTATAAATAGGCATAGTAAGCTAAAGTGGCTAAAATAAATTATAAATTCGAAATTCACCAGTCTTATAATCTGCAGGGTCTATTTCAAAATAAACTAACTTATCACGTTGCATTCAAAATCAGAGCGCGTTTCTAGTTTTTGTAGCTGTTTTTGCACAAAATTCTTTTTGTGAAAAAAGTTATAAGTATACTAAATGTTTGTTTAGTGACAAAGCAAACCTTACACACGTCTTAATCTTCTGAAGAGATTTTTGTTGTTGGAAATGTATAATTTAATAAAAATATGAGTTATCAATATTAATAAAAAAAAACAATTTTAGATATTTAAACACTACATAGTTTTTTCAAATGGAAAAAAAAATATACGTTTAATATATGTACCTAAAATATTTATTCTTTTAGTATTATAGTAATTGAAATAATCATTTTTTTTCTATTGTAAAAGCTCAAATAAGATTATATTCATAATATACTCAAACTGCATTGGATACACAAAGTTCACAAAGTTCGTGCATAGAACAGTTATTCCACGATTTCGCACACACAAAAAACTGGAATTTTATACATTTTTCCCTACCTGATCGTGTGGCTTGCAGATTTGATGTCTTTTGTGAGCATTTTTTGCTTTAATTTGTGACAATTATACCGGTATATGACTTTTTACCTGGGACCGCTTTTTCACATTTGATATCCTAAAAGTTCTTTACGCAATTTTTTATATAAAAGTATACGAGTATTTTACAGTTATTTGTTGCATTGAAAAGGAAATATATAATCCTAAAATTGTTTATGAACTTAGAGCCCAATATACATATTCATGTGAGATCGACATAAGCTGTAATATATATTTAGATGTTTATATTGCTTAGTATTTAAATATTTTCCAAAACAAACATTTGAAGTTTCTTCTTTTCATAAAAAGTAATACATTTTTTATTTAGCCTTACTAGATCGTTTAAAAAAGGTCTACCAAATGAAAATTATATAAAGATTAGGAAGGAAATCAGGTAGATCGATGATATTATGTTTCATGAATTGGGTCGAATGTTAAAAAAGCTCGCTCTCTCTCTGCATGTGCCATTTAAAAAGAAACTTAAAAAAAAACCATCCATAGACAAAGAACGGTTGGAAGGATGACGAGAAGGGTTAAGGGTAAAACGTATGCAAGCGAGCAAAAAATTTGATGAAATGTTATAAGATTAGTAGAGGCTATATAGTATTGGTTGTTGAGATATCTCTTATAATGCAAGATGTTTTATTTCCTATGCAAGCCTATTCTCTACATATGCACTATACTACTTTGAGGGTAAGTACAAATTGCAGGCAATAATATTTTTTTGAGTTACGAAAACAAAACGGTAAAATAGGGTATTTTTTGCGCCGCTTCCACAACATATGCAATGTTCGATTATTTGACCCAGTTATACCTACCTACTTCCTTTGCTATAAACAGTTAATAGAATATCCGCGATCAATGAAATAAAAACTATAGGTTTTGTTTACTTACGGAAGGGGTTATTATGCTTTAATTTTTTGTGAACGATGCTATTTCATCAATTACCTATATCTTTTTATAGACGTTTGCCATTTTACATACCAATAAGTATTATAAGCTGTAATATTTCATATCCATGTATATAGCTACTGACTTATATTGTAGTAATTGTAGATAAATCTTATTTTAGAATGCCATTAAAAAATTCCAAAACACCCTGGCACTTTGAGAATTCTCCTTAAATGATCTCGAAAGAGTTGACACAGTGACAGCTAATTAGAATACACCCATCTGCGGGGTTTTTGCTAAGAGGGCTAATCGTGTTAGTCCCCCTTAATCCCTCTTTCATATTGCTACTTTTAAAGGGTTGTCACACGTTTTATGTAGTCATATTAAAAATGTCAATATTTCATATATTTATATTTAAGGCTTACATTTGTTACATAAATATGTATGAAATTATTATTATTATTTTAAGATTATCTTTTTGACTCTTTTTAATCTCTTATAATTAAATTTAATATTTTTCGTATTACGATATTTGTGTAGGCTTTTTCTTTATATCATTTTTCTTTATATTGAATATTCTTTAAAAAAGATAATGAATAACATGTATGAACGATACATACTATTTAGGTCTTCTGGGATTATTGTTAAACACATGTTTTGAATCCCTCTAAAGTGCTCCACTTGCATTGGGAAGGGTTGCTTGCACTTCTCATTTGCTATACATATTCTCAGCCCTCACCGCGACGTACTAATTTCGAAGCTTTTGTAAGTAATCCTTCTTTAACAGCCATTCTTGAAGCACCTTTGTTTTTATATTTCCGGTGAATGCAAACTTTGACGTTTTGACAAGCGAGATTGTTCTTACCATTGTGAATCGACGCTAGTTCGTGTATGTATATCGGTATTTATTTCATTGATTCATTTAACTTTGTTAACATCTTTATATATTAAGATCACATGAATCGCAGGAGGTATCAAGAATACGTCTCGCTAGTCAGTATATGCCTATTAAATAAAACATTTATATACAATTTTATTAGTATATAACCTCGTGAGTAACCAATGGCTATCTGCGGAACTAAATGGCTATCAAACATATATATATATCAACCATATATGATCATTATATAATGTTATATTATACGAGATAAGGAGAGCCACTGAGCGAGTGTGCTAATTTATTCGCGATACCGTACGACGTTCCGATACGGAGCGTGCTCACGGTCTAGACCACCTCCCATTGGCTGGCGGCGCGGGAGGGCGATCCTCCTTCCTCTCGCATGATGCGATTCGCGAACTACTACATACAAGGCTATGGCGAATCGCGTCCTTTGAAAAGATCTGCGCAAAACGCACACTAACAAGTTTCGATATTTATATACGAGTACCTCCTAGTATTAAAGCTCTTTATGTATTACACCTATACAAACGCAAAAACAATACCAGGCGCGCATGAGTAATGAATGTTCAATAGATATATTATTGTATATCTATAAAGTATTCAATTTTCTGTCTCTTTAGAGGAAATGAGTAACTTAAATAGTAGACTATCTGAATCTTTACCAGGCCATTGGTATTATGATATGTTCTTTGTACTTTACTCGATAATGTATATTTTTTTTATTTTATTTCGTTTTCTCTTTTTTCTCTCAAATAATTATTGTATGTTAATTTTCGCATCTCAATCATACTTTAACATAATACTACAAAGGTAATATACGTAATGTAACGCAGTGTGTGTAACACAAGCATAAACATTCTCCCGATTGGGATTTGTATTTGTGATTAGCAAAATGGCTACCATACAATCAATAAATAGGTATATTAAGCTAGTTTTAAGCACACGTGAGTTCGATATGGAATAATAAAATTAATTTTAATTAATAGAAATCAAATATGCATTATTATAGAACCAGTCTGCGCCAACTGCGTAACGGCTACCTTCAGAAGCGCATCGTAGACCAAAGGTCATTGCTGCACAAGGGTGCATTGTTTATTCAACTTCAACGTTAGTCTGACTTCAGTTCAAGATATTTTATTAACATATTTGATGATCGGTAGAATGTTGCAAGAAATCAGTAATTTGGATTAATAAATTAATATATCTATCAATATAGCACCTATACTAACAAAACGCGACTGATTGTGGGTTCGATCCCACTCGAAGGGATAAAATTTTATAGATATTTATTTAAATTTATATTTCCATTTCTTCGCTCTGGTGTCGGCTGAGTTCCGCCACTCAACACGCAATGCGTCTAGAATTCGAAAGTGGAGAACGAAGTGTCTTAACACTAGGGTCCCTCTGCCTACCCTTTTTTTTAAAAAAAAACTTAAGTAACGGTTGCAATGGAATCATTATATCTGTGAGAAAAATTATAGGAGCGGTCAGTGCAAAACTGCCCACTGGGCTAATGATCACCTTAACAAAACTATGAATAAAAAACCGGCATGTAAATTCAACAAAGCAACGCCACACAAAGAACAAAGGTGGCGTTTTTAGTACAATACACAAACATATTAATTACCCTTCTCAAGAACATTTTACAAAGGGAAGGGTTTAATAAGCTTACATTAAATAAAAGAGCCAAATAATACCATGAACTGACCGCTGTCCGCAGACCGCTGCAAGTTTTGTCTTTGGGTAAAATAAATTTGTTGTGACATTTATATAAAAATATTCGGTTCAGTTGAGTTCAGTTTTTAGTTTTAGGTGTTCCTGACGTGCCTATGAAAATATTATAATTTTATAAAAACATTATTACACCCAATTTATAACAATACCTACATATTACAACAAGAGATTTATTTATTTTTTCATATATTGCCATTTACTAAGATATTTCTTTAGATTAAAATCATATTTAAGTATTTTTTAAGTACCTATTAATACTTCGTATTTATATATTAGACATTCCTTAAAAAAAGGAAACATTATTAGATATAATTTATCACACAGCTATATGTAACCAAAACCATTATTACGTGATGAAATTACATAATTTAATTTCAATAAGAGTATAGAAAACGAGACAAAATTTCTTGAATTTAAAATATCTTCAATTTTTAGTATAAGTAGGTAGGTCCCTATATTATGAAATAAAAACAAGTTAACCATTTGTCAATAATATATCAAGGCTGCGGTAGTTTCGCAGACCTTGTAAGGGACAGCACTTGTCAAACGTCGTTGTCAAACATCGGTCAGAGGTGAACAACGGACCAAAATACACCCGTTTCTATCGAAACTATTTTATATACACCCCGAAATTCATTTAACGTGCCGAATAATTCTGTCTTGCCCTATCACGAAACCATTTTATGACGTGATATAATATCATATTTTTTTATAAAAAAAATCAAATAAAATCAGCTTCACGCTGTATCCCGCGCACAGCAGGATAGGCAGAGGGAACCTAGTGTTAAGACACTCCGTTCCCCACTTTCTGCCGAATTCTGGAGGCATTGCGTGTTGAGTGGCAGAACTCAACGCCGCGCTTTGCCTCGATACCAGAATAAAGAAATGGAAATATAAATTTAAGTAAATATTTCATCTCCTCGAGTGGGGATCGAACCCACAACCAGTCAGTTTTACAGTCACACCTCGTAATTTTTTTAATATTTTTTTTATATTAATTGATATTACAACAAAAAAAATGTGAAAAGTAATTTTAATTCAAATTTAATCTTAAAATATTGACATGTAAAAAAGACAAATATTTTTTTTGTGTTGTATATAAAAGTTCTATCTAAACGTCCATGCGAATTGTTTAAGCTTTTGTGCATCACAACAAAGCCGTAGTACATTATGCAGGTGGGGTAAGGAACTGACCAAAGGATTATTCGCTAGCCGTTGGTCACCTCTGACCGATGACCGGCGACCTCATGGGACTGAGAACTTGAACTTAGTCATGACATTGAAATATATTGTAAATCCGAATAGAGTTTCTGGATAATATTTTTATAATCTAATAATTTGTTAAAAAAAATATGCAATCTAATTAAATATATTGGGAATGCTAACGTTATCTCGAGATCATTTTCCTTTCTTAAATTCAAAGAAAATATTTTTTGTGTTTAGAATATATGCTTTAAAATAAAAGAAATATAATATAAGTGAGGCGAGTCGTGGCACAGGGGCACAAGCATTCGGCTGTAAAAGCGACTGGTTGTGGGTTCGATTCCCACTCGGGGAAATAAAACATTTTCATTTTCTTGCTTCCAAATCTACTACTTCCATATCTTTACCTTTACCCTGCTATCGCCTATACAGCGTGAAAAAAATAAACAATCTAGAATGACATTTTCGTAAAACTTAACAACACACACTATAAAATGATTACCATGCTTTAGTGTACTTCTTAACGTAAGGAAGGTTATTTATATATTTTTTTATTTTTAAATAAATAATGTAAAAAGAAACAAAATTTGTGATGGTCAAGAAATCCATCTTTATAAAATGATTCGCAACCCCTCCATTATCGTCCAGCCGTTGACCACCTTTGGCCGCTGACCGCTGACCTCATGGGATACGTAACTTGTTCCATCTACATGCTAAATTCTGACATTGAACTTTGCAATGTGATTTTAATGCTATGTTAAATAACTAGATTACAAACGAATTTAATGTTTTTTGTTTGATAGTGATTCATAAAATCGAAATTCCTTAGTAAAATCTATTATATTTTATTTAATTAATATATAAATGTATATAGTAAATAATCAATTGACTTCTTATGAATAAAAGACGGTTGAGCAAGAAATACTAGCCGTTGATCACCTGTGACCTAAAACTATTGCAGTTATATTAGCATAACAAAGTATTCTATATCCTTCGATGGTATAAGTAACACTGGGGTAAAAATATAGATACAGTATAAAGATTATAGAGTAAAAGAAATGACATTAGAGTTTGTAAATGTTACTTTTCTAATAGAAAACATTATAAAAAAATTTACAATGGAGTAGTAGCGTCTTCTATTTGCAATACCTTACCATTTTTTTATATATCACATGAAATGGAACACCAAAGTGCAAATGATTTTGTTTTTTTTCAGCTTCACATTGTATCCCGCACACAGCAGGGTAAGCAGAGGGAACCTAGTGTTAAGACACTCCGTCTCCCACTTTCCGCCAATTTCTGAAGCTATTACGTGCTGAGTGGCAGAACTCAACGCCGCGCTTTGCATCGACACCAGAGTGCAGAAATGAAAATATAAATGTAAATAAATATTTCATCTCCTCGAGTGGGGATCGAACCCACAACCAGTCGCCCCTGCACCGCGACTGGCCTCTATTTAACTATATTAATATTTAACGTAAATAAAACGACCCCGGTATCCGTTTGGCATTAATGTCGCGATTTCTATAAATCAAACTCATTACACATTAACACAATATCGTTTCGCAATACAATACAATAAAGTTCAATGATCGCAGTAACACGCTTTTAAACGGCATTTCCTTTAATTAACTCGATTTCGGATTGTCCATTTGGTGATTCTTGTTTTGCGTATTAGGTTAAGTTATTTAAATTTTGCGCTTATTTATTTAATGTAATGGTATCATTATGAAGGTTTGTATTTAATTTTTTTTCATATTATAATTTGAGGCCAGTCGTGGCGCAGGGCCACAAAGTTTGACTGTAAATCGACTGGTTGTGGGTTCGATCCCCACTCGAGGAGATCAAATATTTACTTAAATTTATATTTCCTTTTCTTCGCTCTGGTGTCGAGGCAAAGCGCGGCGGTGATTTCTGCCGCTCAACACGCAATGCCTCCAGAATTCGGCAGAAAGTGGGGAACGGAGTGTCTTAATACTAGGTTCCCTCTGCCTACCCTGCTGTGTGCGGGATACAGCGTGAAGCTGATAATTTTATATTGTCCCGAAACTCGATCTAAAATTTGTAAAAATTAAACATTTGTATTAAAAATCTACAATTTATACAATTGATTTATTATGATAAGATGATGAGAAGGTATATATCAGCTGTATGTCTACTTTATGTAATACAATATGTGATCAATTATTCTAAAAGCCCGAGGTGTCATCTAAAATAACTAAACTCGTCCCAGGTCTGGAGCGCCCGGAACTTCAATGTTTTTAGGTAGCTACATTATTTTATTGGGCAAATGAAGATAGAGTTATGTGATATATAGACAAGCCAAGATTTCAATTTCGTCTGTTATTACTTTATTAGTATAAAATTCAATCTAGTAAAATCAAGATTTTCTATTATATTACTATTTGATATGATTTTAAAGGGAGTTTTTTTATTAATTTAGGCATAGTACAGTCAACAAGTCGGGGCGCCCTGACGATAGCTGTAGATGACTGCGCAGATTTGATTTTAGGATTTTTCGTATTGCTTATTTTCCTCCCGAACATTGCGCAAATATTCAGAAAACTTAACTTAAACGTATTAAACCTTAACATATATTTTTTATTTAGAAAGTTAACTCATCAGCTTACTTTTACTTGTCTGATATTTCTTAATTCTGTACAAATGATATGTATTTTCATAACATTTACCGCTGAGTAATAAGCTGGATCGAGCACATGTCGCGCATGCGTTTTGTCCCTTACGTGGGAAGTAGGAAGCTCGAATCTTTTTATTGGAGCTGTAATTATGGAAACCTCCGCTGTAATTACAGGGGAGGTTGCTATATTTAATTGAACTCTTTTAATCCTTTACATAGGATATTTTGGGACTGTACCTATCAATTGAATTCAAATATCACTTCTATAATTAAAATTTATATTTAACTGTCATTAACGGGTTTTGTTTTTTGAGTTATTATAGCTTATTAAAAAGCTTCTTAATATAAAATTTACAATACTAAGTACAAAATTAGGTTATTTTTAAGGATAACAGATTCTATTTTTTGTTTGTAACGTATAAAATCAAAAAATTATTGGGCCAATTTAAAAATATTTGTCATCTAATCCATGACAAATATATTTAAATTGGCAAATAAAAAGAGTGTATTTAAATAAAACAATAATTATTATGCTTTATAAAATGTCAATAGTTTTATGCAAGAATAAAAAATATTTTAAAATGGTTGAATTACTTAAACTGTAGGAGTATGTCGCGATTATATGTTTTTATTGTATGTCGCGCTATATTTGTGTTAATTGTTGAAATTAATATCCATATTCGTTTTAAAATTATATATATGAGTGTTATATATTTTATAATAATATAGAATAATATTTATATACAAAAGTATTAAAATCCATGAAAATTTCATTCGCAACATAATAATAAGCCTTCCCCATTGAGAAACAGATAGTTTTCATATTGTTGGCCTTTATTGCTGACTATCTTTTAAGCAAAAATTTGAGATATGTTCAATTTTTTCGTCTCTTAACTAAATATTTTATGCTATACTAGAGGGCGCGCGCGGCTTCGCCCGCTTATTAGGAGTGAATTCTAAAAAAACCACGAAACACGTGTTCAATTATTTTATTGAACATACATTTTTAACAGTCTGAATTTATTTTTTTATAAAAATCGGTGGCGATTTAAAGATTTTTCCATATGAACTTTCAACCCCTTATTTGAACCCTTAGGGGGTCAATTCTTAAAAACCATGAAACACGTGTTCAATGAAATATTTTTAAGAGTCTGGATTTAAAATTTTATAAGAATCGGTGCCAATTTAAAAAAAAATCCATACAAACTTTCAACCCCTATTTCATCCCTAAAGGGATGAAACCCTAAAGGGTTAAAATTTTTCAAATTCCCTTCTTAGTGGATGTCCAGAATATGAAAATAAACATCTGCCAAAATTTAACGTTTCTACCATCAGCGGTTACGGCTCTGCGTGCGTCTTACCTCAGTCAGTCAGCACAAGTCCTTTTATATATAAAGATTTATATTATTATTAATGCATAAGTTTTATATACATTTTACATTAACTATAGGTCCTTATATATATATGCCGACATATGCCTGTAGCATAAAATTATAACAATCAATTATAATAGTCAGATATGTTATAAGTTTGTATCAAATCTACGAGCAAATGTTAATGTTCATATAGTATTACATCGTATCCCACACAAAGAAGAATAGGGAGAAGGAACCTGGGAACCCAGTGTTACACTGTTCCCATTAAGACACTTCCATTTCCCACCTTCTTCATCCTCATTTTGATTTACATCCCTATATCAGTACCTCTACGTACCTAAATAATAACTATGTATTATCAATGTTTATTCGAACCATTAATAAATATTTATTTTAATTAGCCATTTAGTTATTTGAAGGGCAATTTGCATAGTCCGATAGTTTTGTTATCGTATAACAAACAGTAGTTGGTCGTTGTTGTCGTAGGTTTGGATTTTAATAGGTAATTAATAATACTAGAAAATGTATTGTCTTTGTTCATTAGTATATATCAATATGGATGTTAAATGTTATTTATTTTGCCAAATATTTTTTAATTAATTAATTAAATCAAAAAATTGTTAAATTAAACGTACAAAAAATATGATAAATTATGATTTATGATTTTAATATACAGAATATATGATCCATATAGAGTATTCTATTTCAAGAGTATTTTAGTTCAAGGAAATAACGCGCTAATATCTTAATGTAAATAGAAGTATTTGTACCTATAATACTAGGTTTCGAACGCGACTTCGTTTGCAAGGAAATACATATAGAACGCATAATAGTAACAATTAAATGTATAAAAAAAATAATTAATATACAACAAACACCTGAATGTAGGTATATAAACTTTTACATATATTCAATTTAAATGTTATTCCTAATTTATTGTTTGAATTCAGAGTTAGTTGTACACTCTTATCATAACAAAATTGTGTTAATTTGTTTATTATAAAATGATGTAATAGTGTCATTGTAACGGATACAAATAAATAATTGTGAACTGCACACTACTTTTACTAAATCGATTGTAGATAACTATAATATACTAATAACTATAGCTTACAATATTGAACTTCATTTAGAACTATCATTTTTTTATTTACTATCATTTTGGGGCCAGTCGTGGCGCAGCGGCAAGAGGTATGACTGTAAAACCGACTGGTTGTGTGTTCGATCACCACTCGAGGAGATGAAATATTTACTTAAATATATATTTCCATTTCTTCGCTCTGGTGTCGAAACTAAGCGCGGCGTTGAGTCCTGCCATTCAACACGCAATGCCTTCAGAATTCGGCAGAAAGTGGGGAAACTAGGTTCCCTCTGTCTACCCTGCAGTGTGCGGGATACAGCGTGAAGCTGATAAAAAATATATTTACATTTTTTGTAAAGATAAAAGTAGTTTTCTATATTTCTTTGTGTTTGCTATTTATATTGTTTAGTAAATGTCGAAGTCAGGAAGCGACGTCACGACTCTGGGCGCTATAGGAGCCGAACGCGCTGCATGTTGAGGCAGGACGGGACAGACTATACATTTTTTTAGTACCGTTCACATATAAACAAAACATACCTTACAATTATGAATATAGATTTTTATCTACGATATTTGATTAGCTTGCTTAGCATTTAATTAGCTTAGGTAGTCAGTTATCTCATCATCAGAGTATTTTATTTTTGCTTTAAATTTTACTTAATATCTTACTTTCGTCGTTTTACTTCATGTCGGTTGATTTTCGTCTAATTCTTTAAACTGTAATGAAATAGCTATTATTAGAACTATTTTAATTTTACAAGACTGCAGAGCGTTTTCTTGGAAGCGTTTTATACTGTGATATAAAATGTTATGTTCTTAAAATCACAAGAATATAGAGAACGGATTGTGTATATTTTTCTCTTTATTTATCTTGTTATGTGAATTATCATTAAAATAAAAATATATGAAAACATATATTTTACGTCAAGCGAATACGAAATAAATAACAGTTTCATTAGTAAAAAGTATTTTCAAAATATGTATATGGAAATGCTGACTGTACCTAAAACAAAATGGAGATTCTACACAGAGTAAGTATGTAGTTACAATATATAATGAATAACGGGAATGTTTAGGTTTACGTTCTGTCGGAACGTAGAACGCAACACTTTCATTTTATGTTTAACTATGTTTGATACTATGGATAGTGTATGTACCTAATACATACATAGATATATTTTTTTCAGCTTCACGCTGTATCCCGCACACAGTAGGGTAGGCAGAGGGAACCTAGTGTTAAGACACTCCGTTCCCCACTTTCCGAAAATTTCTGGAGGCATTGCATGTTGAGTGGCGGAACTCAACGCCGCGCTTTCCCCTCGACACTAGAGCGAAGAAATGAAAATATAAATGCTTACACACTCTGCGCCCCTGCGCCACGACTGTCTTAGATAATTATTAATTCTTATATATACCTATTTATATATAAGAATTAACAATTCTTAAGGTATTTTACCTCATTACAATAATCTTCTTTGTATTAATAGAGATGTAATAAATGAAAGCAAACACGTGCTTAATAAATGTGAACGTATTATACGATAAAACTATTTGGTATTGTAAAAATCCATCACCAGAGGATACGTGCTAATCTGCTTAAATACACATCATAGGCATAGTTACACGCAAACGTGCCAATAAACTAATAGAATTATAAAAAATTTATCAAACTCAAATGCAATTTCTATCGAATAACAATATATTCTATTCTACGGGTGACTTTGACTAAATAGTAGAATCCGGTTGGGAACATTGGCTAGCGAGTTTCGGCTGGCGAACAGGGGGAATGAGGACGAAACGGCCGCGGGGGGACAGAAGTGCAATGTCCTCGCTAACATCGCCAGAGATGCCTTTCTTGACTCCTAGTCGCTTATCTAAACGTCGAAAATTATAAGGAAACATTCGAGGGTTTCGTGTACGTGACTAGCGTTTAGTTTTATATATATAAATATATACAGTTTACAGTATGTACTCGATTGGGAGTGTTTACGTGTTTACATAAATTATTATTAATATCCTGCTTTAGCGGAGTAAAATTCTTATATAAATTTAGATTTCTTAAAGTCATTATTTTTAACTTTAAACATGAACAAACAAAAAAGCAAGTAAAGATCGTGCAAATAATTAATAATAGATAAATCGATTCCGTATAACCTAATTAGTAACTTAAGTAATATTTGAATAATACTAATGTCTCCCTAATATTTCGGTGTCGATGACCAACGTTGAGGGAAGCTGAAGCCATAAAAACTATGAAGAGGGTTTGTAAATTATTTATTTTTTTATATACCTATTTTATGTAAACCGTATACAATACATACTTCGGAAATGTCTAGAAAAATAAAAAATATTTCATTTGAAACACCAAAAAACTAATAATTGATTGTAAAATAAATAATTGCATATTTGCTTAGAATACGATATTAATAGGATCTTTATTAAATAAATGGTTAAGATAATGTTATCAGACAAATTTTAATGATGAAACCGATTTATTATTACTATAATTTGACATATGCCAGAATTCTACTTAACTTTGCATTTAATTAAGATTAAATTAAATTAAATATATTTTACAATTAAAACACTTTTATAGAATTCACTACAAATATGGTCCTTAGAAATGAAGAATAATATACAATATTTCAAATCGATTGCTTGACGTATAAAATTTAAAATTTACTTTAAAAATATACAGATTTTTTTAACTATAAAAGTGCAATATTAATTTAACTAACTAACTATTATTCTTATCGCAATTTTTTCAAGCTAATGACAGATGTGTATTTCTTTGTGTTATCTGTAAATGTCTAATAAAGTATTCGCAATTAAGAATCAATTAAACATCGAAAGGGTCACGTTTGCTAACATTAGTCGCGATAATCAAATTCATACAAATACTCTATTAAAATACCTAACACATGAAACGCTATCAATGGTAACAATTAGTCATTTCGCTTAGGTTAAGCAACGATGGGTACTTCCAAATTTTTTAAAAGGCCTATTAACCGACTTTATTTTGTAAGAAAAGGCGAGACCGGTGAGGTAATGTGACACGGCACGGAGTGATGGGAGAGGGGGAATGAAATCTTGACCTTGGGGAAGGATCGAGACGAAACTCGCGGTCCCTGACCTGACTATTTCGAGTGGCAAGTGCAGCGGTGCCGCGCTGCGTGCAATGTGCATACCGAAATAACCGCTTGGCCGCTCGCCCCGCCGCGCCGCCCACGCCGTGCCAGGATGCACAGACCCTGCAACGCACATACTCGTATGTACGTGGCACGCCCAATACTGTGTATTATCATATATATACTACCTTATAGTAAACTCTTATTACAAACTTTGTTTTATATATAAGAAAATTTAAATACAGAAATGTGGGCTGTCTCAAATATAATTTTAAATGATTATGCTGCCTAATTACCTAAGGTAGTTGTCCTCTTAATCTATTAAATACAGATAAAAAATGAAGATCGTCCACTTACTTGATCGATGAGGGAAAGGGTACATTCAAGGTTGTCGATGCACTTTCTAGAGAAGTAACAAACTGTAGTTAAGTACTTTCTTTATACTTTAGTTATATAATGAATAAAGCGTGATCTGTAAGTATGCATAGACAATTTTAATAATATTTATTTAAGTAATAGAAAATAATTGGATCTACTACCAAAATAACGCTAAACTTCATATAAATTAAACATATTTAATATGCTACATCTAAATAATCCTTTTGCGCAGAAAAGAAATACAAAATATATAGAATATATCGCTTTAACTGCGACACAGCACAGCAATCTGCCCTTCCTTAACACACACATTTAAGTGAAGTATCCACATACATACATACATAAAATGTATCATTAAGTATGTAGTGTGCGTTTAGTGTCTAATCTATTGCGCCCGCGCTGCATTCAAGGTCACTGGCCAGCAGTGACGTCGCCTAGCAACTAATTTAAAATTTCGTCTTAGTAAAACTACTTGTATACATTATCTATTAGCTACTTATGTTGTTTTTAACGTTTGTAATTCTTAATATTGACAATTATTTCCAATTAATCTCTACAATTTTTAAAAAGCCTATGAAAATAATAAATATTATAAATCATATATCTACACTACCTAATAAGATTTGCAAAGAACTATTAAAATTTGAGGTTAAATATGTTTTTTTTTTTAAATTGTAGTTGCTTTAGACCTTACAAACGTATAAGGTGATAGATATCAAACACAAAGAAGTAAGGGCGGCGAGCGAGGGTGGACCGCAACTAGTTCTGCCGAATGACTCCGTGGCGTCCGGGAGCGGCCAACGACCTGCCCAATCTCCGCTGCATTAGCATAGCAAGCAATATGCGTTGTCCGCGCGTCGGTGTGCGTGCGACGTGTGCGTGTGTGGGTGCTGCGCCCGCGCCCTTGTCGCGAAGCCGCTCCGTGTGTCGCACACACTCACACGTCAATAGGAAATTGGACAGAACTCGTATTTGACATTAAAATTTTAGTTTTTGGAGCTAATGTTTCAAATACACATATTGAATTGGTTATTTGGAATTATGCGGTCATGTCTTTTTAGCCGACTGTGCAATACAAAGTAGGGTAATGTGTTTGTTAGTCGTTGTATTCATGGTTTCGCTTTTACTTAGGTCATTTATTAGTTAATACACCTTTTCTTTTGCTTCAAGAATTAAGAAACTAGAATACTTACTGCAAGCATATGGCTTAATACGTAATATCTATTACCATTTTTAAGGCAGGTTAATTTAGAGTAAAGGCAGAAACAGTGAGCGTAAGAAATGTATGCCATATAATTTGTAGGTGCAGCCCTGTTTGATAATGAGATCAAGTTCAAATGACCGTATCTTAGTGCGTAGGTATGTAGCGTATAAGAAAATTATTTTAATACATAAGAAACTATAGGCTTATTAAAGCCAGTTATCGTTGCGCTTTTTAGGTATAGTGAAAAAGAGCATACACATATATAAAATATATTTTGAATTAAAAGATTGATGAACTGCCTAAGAACAAACAAAAAACATATGACTATATTGTCATATAATTTATTTCTATTAGAATATAATATAATTTATCAAATTATGGATTTAAAAAATATAATAAAATATAAGTGATACAAACATACCTAAGTGGTTTTTTATAAGAAAAATAATAATAATTGCTTCCAAAAAAAAATACAATCCAATAGATATAATCAAATAATAAACAACGATTACAATTGAAACAATGTATTGTTAAAACATAAACAATTACTAAATACTTTTATAAAATAGCACAATAAAATGCTTTACTTTTTATTATACAAATAATTAGGTTATTGTATTGACAATTGACTTCGGTAGCAGAATTAACACCTGAACAAAAGGCAAATCGTTACTATTATAAAGAGACAATATAGAAAAAAAACGCACTTATTAGCATACAGCCAATTGGTGAATATAATAATGTCTTAAGCGCTAAAATCTTTTTGTATAGGTGTTTATCCCCAGCTTTAACAAATGATCTCAGTTTGTACCTGCTTTAAGTTTTTTTTTTTTCGCCATTGACGCCCTCATAAAACTGAACGTTGCGTAATTTTTCTGCATTGTATAAACCCTTTCCGCTTGTTTTTATTGCAGTCTATTATTTAACTCTTTATTCTCCGGTCGGCATCTTTGCGGAGATCTGCAACGTGAGAGGTGCATCGTAAAATAATAAAAATTGCGCTATTATCTGCAGAAACATGCAATGCGATGCAGTAAAGGGTTTAATGTTGTTGGTTAGAGTTTCTCTTTTATTTGGCGAGCCAACACTTTTAAGGACCGTAACGGTATTTTGTTTCTAAAAGACACTTTCTTTAATAAGGTTCTAATGGAAGGCT
>JAATLQ010033025.1:16297-32562 GCA_013421005.1 Heliconius erato x Heliconius himera | reverse complement strand
ATTATTTAACTCTTTATTCTCCGGTCGGCATCTTTGCGGAGATCTGCAACGTGAGAGGTGCATCGTAAAATAATAAAAATTGCGCTATTATCTGCAGAAACATGCAATGCGATGCAGTAAAGGGTTTAATGTTGTTGGTTAGAGTTTCTCTTTTATTTGGCGAGCCAACACTTTTAAGGACCGTAACGGTATTTTGTTTCTAAAAGACACTTTCTTTAATAAGGTTCTAATGGAAGGCTTAAAATAAAATATATATTATTAGATAAGCGGAATGTCTACACATCGTCAGTTAATATTTATTGCTTACACAGACAGACAGACATAAAGAATGTTCGATGTTAAAAAGTTTTTAGGTATCTAATTATTATCATTTGAAATGACGAAACTAAGGACAATATTTTCTTGGTTTCTGAATATTATACATAATATGGTATATATTTTTGTAGATGAAATTTATTAATACTTTCATTTCAAGTTTCAAGGCTTCTCGCAAATAGAAATCAATACGTAGTGACGGAAATAAGTACATACGAGCAGTCACCTACTTATTCGCTAAAACAAATTATTCAACCGAACTTTACGTATTTTTAAATAAAAAAAATACCAAATTTAATTACTTATAGTTATTATTTATTTTTATATAAATTATTTAATAAAGATTCAGTATCTCTAAAAATAAAAACTCCATTATAGTAAGAATATTTAATACACTAAAATATATTTTTTTAGCTTCAGTCTTTATCCCTTAAGCAATATTAATAGTTACTTTAAGTTTGGTTTAACATATACAGAACTGTACAAAAATTTTATATTCTTTTAAATATTTTAGTAGTATTAGTTCTGGAACTTCGACTTTGAATAATTTGCCCAGAAAGATTTGAATTTACAATCAATTTACTTTTTTAAATTCTTCAAGCTCTACATTTTATTTCACAATTCATGCAGACAACCGTCTACTAATAAATATTAGTTATTTTATTGTAATATTAAGTTAAATTAAAACTATACAGTGAATATATCAATACACTTGTTCTCTATAATCATTTATAAAAATACTTAAGTCTCTATCTCTATAATAAATTATAAAAGTACTTATACTCTCTGATATTGTTAAAAAAAACGTTACTTATTTTGGTTTGGAAATAAAATAACACGCCAAAATGTTTTTAATAAATGAAAATTTCTTTCTTTGGTTATAGTTAAAGGTAACTCATTTCTACAAAAGAAGCCGACATTTTATATCAGCCCCTAGCAAAGAGACCGCCTTTGTGAGTAATACAACCTTTCTCCAACAACCCGTTAGTTTTGCGCAATTTTGTTCAACTCTTATCATTTGTTTCTTCTAGTAACGGTAACTTATCTCTTTCTAGGGTTGAAAAGTTAACATAAAGCAAATTTGCACAATACGCTTTTAAAACATATTTGTTTTTTTTTCAGAATACTCATTAGTTAATGTATAATACGTGTAATCAGTATTCACTGATTTCTTTATATTTGTTTTTTTAATTTTTTATGTGTTTGTTAAGGTTAAAAATATAATAAGTTAAGCTTAGTGTGTCAGTGAAACAATATCAGGTACCTATAGAGATATGTACTTATTAATATAGAATTTTGTTGCCATTTTTACAAGTATTTTCTGCATACGCATACAGATAAAATACAAAAAGTTTCCATTCATTATTGATGGTAATAATTAATCATAAAAATATTACTGTATTTTCTAAGGATATTCTAAAATTACATTAAAGCACCGGAGTACCTATAAGTAAATATGACACTCGATTATCATTATAGCTAAGTAAAAAGGGACGAAGAGAAAACAACATACAACTTTCATCCATCACACGTCCAATCAGATATACGAAGAAATAAAAGGTACATATTTAAATCGCCTTAGTCCATTACCCGAACCACCTTAATTGAGGAGACGGTATGGAAAAAACATTTTACTGTTTGACATGGCCGAGGTAAATGACAAAAGTCAATCTACACATCAATCGCCAAACATAGAAAATTTTGGAGGTAACACGCGACTACTCAATAATGTACGAAATATCGATGTGGGGCATCGCCTCCATGTGCGTGTCCGCGGATACATCCCTGGGCATGTGTTGTTTTAAATCGGAAATTTTGAAATTTATTATTTAAACTATATATGTATTGACTTACGGCTTAATAGTATCAAATATAAAATAATCTTAAAATTTTATAAAATGTAGACAATCTAAATAAACATTGTTTGTATAGCCAATTTTTGTGTTGCAAAATAAAATCTTAAATGATATATAAGATTAAAATGTAAACAATAAAATTGTATTTTAATTTATATCATAATTGATCATAAAAAATAAAAATGATGATTACTTTGAAGTAAAAAAAAAACAAAGATTTTTAAATTTACGATTGTAGTATGTTATTTAGGTTCCCCAAAACTTGATGTGTTGACTTTAGTGACACGAGGCCACTAGCCAAAAGGCTGGGGTGGCTGGGTGGGGGTTGGTTGGTTGCCAAATGACACGTTCCTATCAATTATTCACAGAAATTTCCCCACTACATTTGCGTGTGGAAGACAAATAGACACTTTAACGCTCCGAAAATCTATAGTCCCTTTTTAACATTAGGTCATTTGACAATACTCATAATGGTGAAGTTTTATACATAGATATATATATATATACCTACATCCATATTACTTTATCACAATAATATACTAAATTACTAGAAATATATTTTTTAAGCCATATCGATAGGATGTTAATCTAAAAAGTAAAACATAATAATATTAACTTATAATTATTAATTAGTTACAAAGTGGAGAACGGAGAGTCTTAACACTAAGTTCCGTCTGCCTACTCTGCTGTGTGTGGGATACAGCGTGAAGCTGATTTAATTTGATTTAATTTTTATAAAGTATATTTAATTGAGCGTGTACCTGTATGCTTTATTTAGCATATATACATCCATCACTATAGTTAGAAAAAAATCATGGTTTTTAAACATAAAACCATTAGAATGATTTTGTTAATTAAGCACTAGACCTCTATATTTTCAGTACGACGATCCGTCCGTCCTATGTAGATTTTTTTCATAAACAAGTTTATAAACGCAATCATTCAAAACACGTATTTTGGTCACGAGGACGGTCGGCTTCGCTAGACCGATATTAGAGTTCGTTGTTGTAACTATTTATAAAGGGTTTTATTATATAGAATTATATGCAGAATAGTTATTTTATTATGTTAAGACATAAATTAATAGCATATTAACAAATTTAAATCAATAAAGTATGATCATTTAAATAATAAATGCCATCATAGTAGCCGTGCTTTTCAAATAAACAAACATAAATATATTAATCTTAAGGGACCGGTTCTAAAATTTTCTACATAATATATATTTTTAAGTTAAAATAAAAATATCTACATATTAGCGTTGGAACCTTGGCCTCAAATCCGACATAACCTCGACAACCCGTAACTCGTGTTGTTCAACAATCTTGTTGGTCACAAATATCGCAACCGTTTAGATAAATATTTAATTTTTACGACCGATATTTCCTTCCGAACGCCTATTATAGCGGAGACCTGCTACATATTAATTAAACATATAATTAAAAAAACCTAAATAACTATGTTTGGTTTTTTATTATTCTATTTGTTATACTAAACTTCCTTATACGAGTAGGTATTTATAGTACTAGGAGCTTAGAGAACATAGTATAGCGAATGTGTGCAAAGTAAATAACATATATATGTATATATGTTATATGTGTGTGTGTGTGTGTATGATAAGTGACTATCGCGAAACGGCTACGCCCCTCGCCAATCGTTGCCAAAATCGTCTATGTGTGTATATGTTTTATATGTTCCATAGTCTTATTCTATAAGATATTATCATCATCTGTGGTTCTGTAGATTTTTAACCATATAAATACGTCAGATTAACATTTATATGAATAAATTAAAAATTATACACAAGTATACAATTTTTTTCAAAGATACTGGAGAAAGGTCACGTAAAAAGCATGAGGATCCCCCGGAGGGCATGTATGAAGAGGTTGACGACAGTGGACGAGGCGAAAGAGTATATAGAGACCGTAGCGTTTGGCACTCAGTTTTCTCTGACTACTCCGCTAGGGATAAAGCGTGAAGTTAGTTATGTTTAAATATTACTAAATTTCAAATATACAAGAAACCTTACCATTATATGGCTAGGTATATAGCTAGGCTAGGGAATAACATATACACTTACAAAGAATACATAAAAAAACTTCTAATAAAACATACATTAGTCGTTACGCGACGAGGTAATGTGATTTCCTAAAATATAAATATCCGACATATGGTTTTCTTATATATTTAAGGATCTTTAATTATTCATGTTTTTTACATGATATAAAAATATCTCTGATTATTTTATGTTATCCTAGTATAGCATTGGGCAATACAAGTTATCTATGATTAGATTTATAAACAAATAACTTCGTTGGTTTTATTTATAACTGAATAGCTAATATATTTTTTTTATATATTTTAATTTTATCATCGAATAGACGGAGTTAAAAATAGCGTTACATTAGTCATGAACTAGAACTGATATAGAATTAAATAAACAATATAGTATAGTAGAAGATCGCTATATTTCCGCAATCCACTATCCTACGTAAACATAAACATCTTCATACCACTCATGGTGTCCTGGTATAATTGTGCGAATTTGACGTAATTTCGCAGACACGCGCCACTCTCGCAAACATTCATTCGGTCATTGTCGTGTAATCATTATACGCTCGCCACACCACAATGGTTGGACGGCGGAGAACACTCGACGTATTTTTTGTAGGTCGGGGAAACCCCCATTCATCATATGAATTGCTACTATGCGAATTCTTGGCTTACATTTTTTTTCCTTGACTATTTGCAAATGTATAAGTTGAGTGTGTGCGTGTATATTTATATAAATTGGAATTTGTGTGCGTTCGCTATGTAGGCAAAGTTTATTTTTTATATATCTTTTTTTATATCTTCACACTGTATCCCGCACATAGCTGGATAGACAGGGCTAACCTGGAAACCTAGTGTTAAGACACTCCGTTCCCATTAAGTCATTTCCATTCCCAACTTTCAGATACCTATTAAGAAATTATATTGAAATGCGCTTACTTAATATTAATAAAACATATTTTATAAAAAAATAAGTATCTGTAATTGAACACGGATATCGTGTTATCACTAAAACGTTGGTGTTATCGGGCGAACACACTTTATCTGCGCGCACGCATCGTGCGTGCGTATTGCATTTCGCGCGATACGCATTCCGTCTTCTTGCACGTTTTCAATATTGTTGCATTGTCTTTTATTACTTTCGCAAACGAATTACTAATAATTTATAATGTTTTAGACGTGATATTTATTGAGAAATTTAAAGTGCGTTACGCATTGACAAATTAAGAAACCATATTAGTTATAAGCAAATAAAAGGATAACAGCGTTAGTTACTAACAAAATGCTATTCAGCATATTTATACACAAATAGATGCAATTTTTTCGTTAACACCTATTAATTTCGTTATTTGTTTATAAATAATGATAGAAATATTTGGATATTTTTTTTGTATTGATAAAAATAATACAGCTAAGTTAATTTAACAATTGTAAGTGCAATTATTATTAACTGCGCCAATAAACAATTAAAAAAACCACTGTAATTTAATAATTTATATTACCTTAAACTTAATTTGAAATTTCCTATTGGTTTAGTAATGTACGAATACGTGGTTGTTATTTCAAGTCGATAAAACAGCGGCGAGTACTGGCAACAGATAGTATTATCGGTACTGAGAACTAATGCACGCGATAACGTACGATAACGAAATGACAAATTGCAATAACTACGAAAAAAAATGACCAAAATAGCATGCAACTGCAGATTGATGGTTGCTGTCAGTGTGTGTGCTTATAGCTTTATTAATGTCAATTGGTCGCTTCGATTTTTTTTATAGTATGCTTTCATTATTGCTTTTATAATTGCGGCAAAAAAAAAATCTGCTTATTCCTATGAGCAGGTATCAAAATAGAAAATAGTAATAAAAAATTTGTAATAAAGTATAAAATAAATGATATTATTTTTTAAATTGATTTAATAAAGAGGCCAGTCGTAGCGCAGGGGCACAAAGTGTGACTGCAAAATCGACTGGTTGTGGGTTAGATCCCCACTCAAGGAAATGAAATATTTATTTACATTTATATTTTCATTTATTCGCTCTGCTGTCGAGGTAAATAGCGGCGTTGAGTTCCACTACTCAACGCGCAATGCCTCCAGAATTCGGCGGAAATTGTGGAACGAAGTGTCGTAACACTGGGTTCCCTCTGCCTACCCTGCTGTGTGCGGGATACAGCGTGAAGCTGATTTTTTAATTTATTTATGATTTAATAAAGAACTTTGAAAAATGCTCAAAGATAATAAACATTTATAAAAAATCCCTTTACGTGTAGGCGACATTTTATTCGCATTAAAGGATCAGTGTATATTTGCCAACAATAAAATACTTATGGGCAATCTTTTTTGATACAAAAACGAGAAAAGGGGTTTTACACTAAGCCTTTTGAAGCGGGTCGAATTGGGTATGGACAGGAAGAAGTATTCGCTTACTTTTTGCTATTATTGTGATAGTAAAACTGTCATCATATTTCATGCTTAAGTAATATTCATAGTAAAATTTGTTTTCACATAGTAAAATGAGAAATATTGTAGTAAAATATAGAAATTTGGGTAGATATTTCTATGTAATGTTAAAAATTGGATAATGTACATAAAATAAATAATATAATATTTATATATTACATTACTTACTAACTGTATTTATATGATAAAAAATTATTAAAAAAAATTGACATACAAATACTACAAGGTATAAATTAAAATTCGCATTGAAATTGAAAATTGCATTATTATTCATAATAAAGCTGATACAATCATAACTTGCCTATTTGTAGTGAAATAGAACCCTACAATATTTACCCCGTCGAACACGGTATGAATAGAAGGGCCATTATAATAAAAATACAATTTTAACCACAACCCCACATAAACAACGGGGTATTTGCAAATAACCGTGAGCTAATCGCCATGTTATTAGATCTTGTTTTTTACATTTGTTAAAAATATGTAGAAATTGATAATTACTGTAGATAAGTAGACTCAAGGAAGGATGATGTATTATTATATTTATTTGGTAATTACTTGTTAGTGTATTTTGTCGTTTTATAAAAAAGTGTAGTAAAATTATCGACTTATTTAAATATAAGAATTATTGCAATGATACTACAAAATATCATATTCCATATAAATTTACATTTTGCTTTATTGTCCGAATTAAAAAAAAATTAATAGTAATAATGCCATTTTCTGAATCTAATTACATATCACTGTGCCTATATTTTTATTAAAAAAAAGAACCAGCTCTATTATATTGTAGTTATTCCGCAGTAATTATCATATTTATAATAGTGACTATACAGGGGCATCCATATCGCTGGCCAAAGGACAATTTTGTTGCGAATGATAGCTGTAATTATAGACTATATGGTCACTATCGGGGCTCATCTATTCGCACTGCGGTATTGTGCACGTGCGACGGAAATAACATATGACCATATTATTGATTTAGTGTAAAAGCGCACTGGCCTTCGTTGTTTTTGTTTGCAAGTTTGATATTTTTAAAACCGTTAGTTAGAATATATTGTGGTCGAATAGAAACAGAAAAAAATGATATCTTAAGTAGATACTCAAAATTAATAGGATATCTGGGTAAAATATAATTCCTTTTTATATTTTGGTTTTTTTTTCTTATTGTTATAGTTATTAAACAATAGAACAATTGTGACTAGTCGTGGCGCAGGGGCACAAAGTGTGACTGTAAAATCGACTGGTTGTGGGTTCGATCCACACTCGAGGAGATAAAATATTTATTTACTTTACTTTATTTATATTTTCATTCCTTCGGTCTGGTGCCGGGGCAAAGCGCGGCGTTGTGTTTCGCCACTCAACACGCAATGCCTCCAGAACTCGGCGGAAAGTGGGCAACGGTGTGTCTTAACAATAGATTCCCTCTGCCTACCCTGCTGTGTGTGGGATACAGCATGAAGCTGATCAAACAATAAACTAATTGTAGTCTAGCGAGAGCACTGTGTAGTGTTATTGCATACGCGATAGTTTCGGGTTAAATCCAAATTCAGGTTAAGACAAAGCGCCGATCAAAATGTAATGTCACGGAACTTAAAGAATAGGGCGGAAAATTGAGGACGGAGTATCTTAACATTAATTTCTCTCGTTTAAGCAGGAGATGTGTAAAGCTTAAAAATAATAAATTAAAAAAAAATTGTGAGCATTTAGGACAGATGATTTCATGCTCTTTCCTAAGTTGGGTGTACCAGCAATTTGAAAGGTTTTTGAAATTTTAAAGTAGTTTTGTTTTAGTTAAAAATTTATGTGGATATTTCGTAAGCGTGGTGATTTTTAAACCTTAGCAAAACATACTATAAATCAGTAGATTGTTCGACATGTAGCTCATTAGCGATCGGTGTGTAATAAATAATGAATTGCTCTCCACTTATATAACTTCAATTTGAATATTACATACGGTCGTTGGTTACTGAAGGCTGAAGAATTAATATTTTTTTAATAATGTCACACATTGACAAGTATAAAAGAAGGATAAAGGGGATATTTTTATTTTTAAAATACGAAAGGCAAAACTTTATGATTGTGTTGCAAAAAGTTTTATTTGAAATTTGGTTCATTTAGATTTAAGTTGCTCGATGGAGTAAGAACTATGAAATTATAATAATGAACTCCTTGTTAATCTAGATAATTAATTTAGATTAACTAAATGTAAAGTAAAGTATACTACTGTTTGTGTATATTGCGAATGCAGAGACTGTTTCCTACTTATGTCTTGTTATCAAAGCGAGAATAAAATAAAATACCAAAAAAAATCATTACATACACAGTATTTAATACGTAACTCAACTATTTCACAAAGTTGAACAAAACTTAAATAATTCAAGAAATTATTTAAAAACTTGGTATATAAATTATTCAATGGCTACATTTCCAACTTTCCAATGCATTTTAAATGCATCGTATCAGTGCAACGACCATGCTCCGATGGGACGATCTCTCGCGGCTAGCAGATCGAGTCCGTCCAAGGACGTCCACTTCGTTGCTACCCACAAACTTTAAACTACTCTATTGCATATAGCTATAAGACTCAAATTGCCTCATCTTTAAACCACCGACTGAGCCAGCAAGAAAAATGATCCTGTATAAAAAAAGTAAAAAAGTTGATAGCTCGCGGTTGTTTTATTTTGTAGAGCTTCGGAATCAACATGGCCGCGAGTGGGGAAGCGAATTATTTGGATATATGGCTTTTAATGCGCCTATATATAGACAGTATATGTGATTCTCCAATTACGATGCCATATATATGCGGAGTACCTAACGTTGTTCACATGCAATCGATAAGTTTTTATTAGATATGAATTATGTACACATTTTTTTTTATTTACGAATATACGAATACGTAATATATTAAATGTTATAAACATTCTTTCATTTTTTTTGGAATCCACTTTCAAAAATCGTTAAGCGCCTTCTTGTCTGCAAGGCAGGTGCACGTTTATGTTTTGACAATAACACTTAGCAGAACCACCCATTTTTAATTGGATGTGTTTTTTTTTTATTTTCTTGGCCTATTTTCTAAATATTAAATTTTGAAACAAAATACCTTATATTATATAATTACAATTGCAACTATCTTTACATATAAAGGAAGCTTTTTATGAACATTAAAATAATTTAATGGAAACAAAGTTTCTTTTACATTACGTTGTTGATAATATAGAGTATACAAATTCCACTAAATAATAATTTATTTTGCGATTTCATTTTACAAATTATTATAAAATTATTTAAATTAATAAAGAGTAGACAATGGCAGGAAAGAGTATATTGTTTCACCTCGGCCTCTCTCGGGGAGTTTCGCTACAATGAACCGCATCCGGACTCACCCGCTTTCGCCGCACTAGACGTTGATTACGAATGTTGATTAAAATAGATATATTGTCAACTTTTTATGTACAGGAAAATAAAATGAATTCATAAACTTATAAATACATAATTAACTTTTGATATAAATATATAAATCTAGATATAATATGTTAAAAAACATATTTTTCATAGTTCAGGAGAATGATAGAGGCAAAGCAATGTAGAGACCCCTAACAGACGTAAATTTATTAAAAACTATATATATTATTTGTTTTTTTTTCTCTTTATTAGCAACAGTGTATTATTTAATTGTCTCTTATAATATACGGGATGAGAGGGTAAAGCACCCTTGATGATACAGATAATATAAAATAATAAATTCAGTAAGGGCGCGTGGCGGGAAGCTGGTGACAAATGACGGCGTTTCGTTTGCGTGAAATTACAAATACCTCTTTATGTTGGCCACTACCCCTTTCATAATTATGCAAAATTAATGTATCAATTGCAGCTAAATTGTAAGCAATTTAAAAGTTTAGTCATTTATAATAAACTAGCGACCAGTACGCGGTTTCGCCCGCTTGAACTACATAATTATTAATTTACTAATTTGCATGGCGTTCGTTTTCTAATAATATTATCATTTTAAAAACAATATTTATTATATTGAAAAGTAAATTTTCAGCTATTTTAATAAAACAGTTATTTATAGCAATATTGTCGAACAATATTCTTTAAAATGGTATAATTATTTTATTTATAAGCCGGTTAAGGGAAGCTTGCCAAAGTATAAAATCACTATTAATTCAGTTAATTCAGTTAATTGATTCTATTACTATATTAAATACGACCAATATTTTTTTTTCTTACATAAGATATGTATAGACACCGACCCGTTACCGTTAAAATATTTTTTTAAATATAACACGCTGTAGCCCCGCACACAGCAGGGTAGGCAGAGGGAACCTGGAGTTAAGACACTCTGTTCCCCACTTTCTGCCGAATTCTGTAGGCGTTGCGTGAGTGGCAGAAATTAACGCCGCGCTTAACCTCGACACCAGAGCGTAGAAACGGAAATATAAATTTAAGTAAATATTTCATCTCCTCGAGTCCCCACTCGAACCCACGACCAGTCGGTTTTACAGTCACACCTCGTGCCGCTGCACCGCGACTGGCCACGATGTTTGTTTATATCGATTGGGATTATTATTAGTAACGTCGTCTATTGTTACGTTCACTTGATCCCTTACATTCGGTTCATCAGTCGCGTCAATTTCGTAACTCAACAAGCCACCATGCGGGATCGCATTATTGCTTTTTTATTACTTTTTTTCCACTAACCCCCGCTTCGCGTAAGTTTTTGCTGCGCGTGCGTTGCCGTGGGATAGGTCGCGGTGCTTCGCCATGCTGGTATTAGCATAATGCTCTTTTGTGTATCGCCTTTATTTATCAATTGTCACTTGTACTAAATTACACAAATAAAATTGTATTTAATTTTAATTTATTTATAGTTTAAGGTTTATTGAACTACTTTCGTTAGCGCAAAATACTTATAAACTACTTTTATTTGTAGCAAAGGTCAAATCTATTAGAGGTATTAACAAAGGCGCATTTGCATTTCTGCATTTGTATTTCCGGGGCAACAACCAAATTATCATCGAGTTTAACGGTCATGCGGTTGACCGCTCCGTCTACGACTATGAACAATTATTTATTTTACTAAATTAAACAGTTAAATTTAGAAGATAAGAAATAGAATAAAATTAAATTGGCCCTAATCATGTTTTCCCACATTTTAAATAAAGTATTTGCCACAGCTTTGCCATTCAATGAATAAATCGTCATCGATATGCAAATCGAGAGTACTTGACGAATTGCTGTCGAGTGGTACACTGCTGACATTCGCTGCCATTGTTTATGTTCAAGAATTCATACTGTAAGTGGATAGGTTCATGGGAAAATTAAAAATCCTATGAAATGGCGCTTTTGAAAAATATGTATTAAGTGGATTTATACATAATTATATACAACTGTGAGTTCAATAGATTTATATGAGGATAAAAATACATTTATCCTTAAAATGATTAAATTATATATGTTTATTAAAAATCTTTATCCCCATCGCCAATAGATCGTCTATTCTCTCAATCCGCGTGTCCCGTATAATAAATAACTAGATGAAGAGTGACACATCGCGCTATTAGTACATTGTAGTGAGAGACAATTTAATGTCCATTCTGTAATCATTTTAATAGAATAACCCCTTTGTCATACGTCTTAATATACTTGACTATATATTCAGAATATTAAAAATAAAGCTTTAATAACTTAATTATTATTAAAATAGGATTACTCATCGGTCAGGCAGACAGTTTCAAACTTAAACTATAGTTCAAATACTCCTATTACAAGTACCAGTATCATATTAGTAAGTTATTAAGCTGGTCTCATTGCTTTCTATGTACCTAGCCAAATAATATGTGAAACTGAAAAATATTCTTTAATTTTGTTTAATGTAGAGCTAGGAAATGAAAGTTATGTTATTATTAAGACATTTTTTTAACTCTCTGAATCAATTTATTCGAGTGAGAGATAGGTGTCTACCATATAGAGCGGATGCTTCAACAAGAAGTCTTAGACAAAAAATATTGCACACAGCTTGTTCTATTTTTGAGTGCATTTCGCGCTATTTTGGCGTTCCCTACGCAGGCAATGTGTCAATGACCCCGTTTCGCGGCGTTTGTTCACGTACTTTTTGAAACTTTTGGGGCAATTTACGTAAATGAATAACGCGATATTTTAGGTTGTGTAGTTTTATTCATATATTTCGGCCTGTTTTCTTTATAAAATTTTCTATAAATAATAGCCTTATAAGATAGATTGAAATTATTTTTTATAATTTCAATCAATCTTCTGACATACATACATAATGTATGTATAATACGCAATTATTTATAATAGCTTTGTTTCAAAAAACGAATTGACTGTTTTTTTAAAAATTTCTAATGTTTTGTGACTTCGTGTGTGTCTCATCAAAAATTAACACAATGAAAAATGTATATTGGTATAATATATTATACGATTTGATGAAATATAAAGTTATAATTATCTGTGTATAGAAATTAATGCAAATCCATGTTGTCGACCGCCGATTAGGTGTGTTTGATTATAGCATATTTAAATATGTAAACTTTCACATTTATATTATTCATAGAATGGGTATATTCAAAATATTAACAGTACAGTTTTTTTATTTGCATCAAACAATAAATAGATTGCTTAATAACTACTAAATAAAACATATTATGGTATGTTTTTGAGACCATATTATTTTTTGATGAAATAATTCATACCATTTTTTAAATATTTGTCTTTCGCTTTTACCAACACAACACTATGCATATTTTTTAATATTACAAATTATTTACGATAACAAATCCATAACGATTTTAATATAATAATTTCAAGCTGTAGTTTATCGTTGTTTACTTTATAATTAACTACGAAGACGTACCATTATATTTCATATAATACTTTAAGAAGGTATCAAAGCAACTTTTATCTAATGTAAATGGTAGAAAGCATATTAATTCGTTTTTTATGATAATTAGCGAGGCAAACTAAAAGAATACCCGATTCCGATGGCACGACGCGAAGTTCAACGTTAGCATACAAAGGGCCGGGTGAGGCTCTAGCTTTTTATGAGCTGAATTCGGCTTTAATCTACAGTGGATGGGCGCGTACGTGTGGTACGCGGTGCCCGTGCGCACTCACGCACACAGAGGCGGCGCCCTCCTCGGCGGGCTGCAATTCGTCGGCGCGCCGCCCCCGCCCGCTCGCGCGCCCTCTCCCCCGCACGCAATTGCACTGCACTCCGCCGCGCGACGCGCTGCGTGCGTAAAAAGCGCACGCGGGAGGACGCGGGGGCGCGCGGGGGACGCGAGAGGACCGCGAGCGCCCGCCTGCAGCCAGCAGTCGACGCGGACAGTCACCGCCAGACGCTCGGAAGAGCACACCGCCCCCACAGGGCGCAACGTAAGCTCTATCGCGCAAAACAACCCCCCGATCCTACCTTACTACGAACCTCGTTCAGTGGCTATGCGAACTTTTGTTTCAAATTGCTGAAAAAATATTTTCATCAATTTTCCTGGAACTGGATCCTTTGTGAACAACAAATAAGGTTAGTTTTCTTGTTTTTCTTAGATTTAAAAAAAAATTTTGGAACTCTATCTTTTTTTTTTTCAAAATAATATTTATGCTTGACTCTGTAGAGATGCTACGAAATCATCCGGTATCAGCGAACAGGTTTGTACTGTAGTAATGTAGTATATTTAATTTGTGCTTTAATATTAGCAAGTTAAGAATGAAAGCTGAATGCGGCTGAAAATAAATTTGTATAGTGAATTTGAATTATTACGATAGATACGAGGCACAGAGTGGCGGTTTTCGTCGTCCCCTGTTTTCGATTTACCTGTCGAATAAAAGGTAAAAGTCAATTTGGCAGTAAGGAAGGGCTATAAAGCGATATATGTAAATGGGGAAGGGCGGTGCAGTCGGGCAGTCGCGCTCCTTCATGACATACGTTCGCACTTCGCACGCAACTTTTGGTCAGACCGCGATCTACTCGCGAAGTGCACACAGTGGTCTTGCTTTTATTCTGGTATATGTGATTAAGTTAGTTAATTCTCTCCTATTGTATACTTAAGCTGCAGCATGTTTCCTGGTTCCACATATGAAGGCGTCTTGCCGGGTACGTGTTAATTTTTTTTTCATTTTTGTTTCAGTGGAATGCTATTATCGTTATTATTGTTTGCGTTGTTTATGTATTTTTTTTTTTGGTTTTAGAATACATTTTATTAACTTTAAAATTATGTGTTATTCTGGAATATTCGTTGATATATTTTTTTATTTATCTTTTATTTATTTCAAATCAAAGTTTTCCTAATGCCACTGAAATATAATGGCAATTTTTCTATATATTCTTTTTTGTATTTACTGCTTATTTGGAAATATTGTTGTATGTTATGTGCCGGGTTTTAACAGAGTGTTTTATCCTAACAATCCGGGGAGATGATAATAATTAATACGTGGACATCTCGCAAAACGAGAATAGAGCCTACATCCAGCACCTGCAAAGTCTGTCTCCAACACTTCTAAATATAAATATTTGAACCAATTGAGAGTTGAATTGACAACCATCGCGTACACTGACTCTAACACTTAGAAACTCTGCCGCGACATTGCTAATTGGAATTTAATAGGAAATTTTCAGATGTATATATTTTTTATCTTATAAGATACTCATGTAATAAATAGGTACATAATTCATTTTTAAAATTTAATTTCTTTATTTTGTTTACAGAATCCCAACTACGAAAAATGGGGAGTAGCGAAGGTCAGCAAACCTTTTGCTTAAAATGGAACCATCATAAAACTAACTTAGTAGAAATTTTAGAGGCCTTAATAAAAGTCGAAACATACGTTGATTGTACACTAGTCGTCGATGATCAAGTAACATTTAAAGCGCACAGGGTAGTGCTTGCTGCAAATTCACCATACTTCCAGTCAATATTAGCAGACGTCCCCATGGATCATTGCAGTATACTTTTCCCAGGAGTTAAGGATTTCGAAATGCGTGCTCTACTCGAATACATGTATACAGGAGAAGTTAATGTCACGCAAGCTCATATTCCGCGTATTATGAAAGTTGCAGAACAACTTGAAGTAAAGGGTCTGTTTGATATGACAGAACTTCGGCGAAGACCAGGAAGTAGTGAACGTACTCCTGCAGCTTCTCCTCCGCGTGTGGTACCGGCTGCACCATCTAGCGTGTCACCTCCCATGCCAAATAATCGATGGCCACTACCACCCTCTGCGCCTGTACTTTCTGCCGCTTATGATTCTGCAGACATGAACCCATTAAAACGTAAAAAACTGTCAAGTATGCTAGCTACTCGTGATACTCCTATATTAAGAAATGTTCTCGCCCAAGCCACTCCAGTTGATTCCTCACAACCTATGTCTCTTGTATGCCACCCTGTAAATCAACACGAATCAACGCGTTTACACTCTAATGGTTCGGCCCATGAATCTGAGAGACCTGCTAGCCCACAAAGGCCTTTCGATTATCGTCCTAGGAGATTATCATCTAGGGCTTCTTCACCTCACTACAACCGCTCAGATCGTTCTGAAGATGCTCATTCACCATACACTGAGCG
>JAATLQ010033025.1:0-16287 GCA_013421005.1 Heliconius erato x Heliconius himera | reverse complement strand
GTTCTCGCCCAAGCCACTCCAGTTGATTCCTCACAACCTATGTCTCTTGTATGCCACCCTGTAAATCAACACGAATCAACGCGTTTACACTCTAATGGTTCGGCCCATGAATCTGAGAGACCTGCTAGCCCACAAAGGCCTTTCGATTATCGTCCTAGGAGATTATCATCTAGGGCTTCTTCACCTCACTACAACCGCTCAGATCGTTCTGAAGATGCTCATTCACCATACACTGAGCGGTCATTCGAGGATGACAATCAACGATCTTTCCATCCATCTCCGCCTCCAACAAATTTCCAACAAGATGTAAGGGCTGGATTAGCCCCATACGTGCCTCCACAACAAAAACCTGAGTGGAAGCGTTATAAGCAGTATACGAGATCCGATATAATGTCTGCTATTGAATGTGTCCGTAATGGAATGAGCGCATTACAAGCCTCGCGTAAATATGGTGTACCATCACGCACGTTGTACGATAAAGTAAAAAAATTGGGAATCACTACAAGTCGTCCTATGAGCCGTGGAGTTAAAAGAGAATCAAACGGAGCCGCTTTTCCCTATGGTCTAAGTGGAACCGGCGGTAACGAAGACGGGACACCAACAACTCCACTTATAGATCCATCTTTTCTACAACAAGCTTTAGAAGGAGCTACTCGAGATGGAGGTCGAGAAGCTCTACACGCAATGGCTTTAGCTGCCGCAGCACACGCTGCTTTAGCCCCACGAACACCACCTCGTTCAGCGCCCCAGTCACCTAGGTCTCCTGCAGATGATGATCATGTTGAAGACCTATCCGTAGCAAGACGCCGTGATCCAGATCCTCCTTCAGGTGTCATAGTTCCACCTCGTAATTTTGCTCTTGATTGCAGCAGCGAAAGAGATTGAAATTATGAAAAGATGAAAATCATTCGAAAAGACTGACTTAGGCGTACAAAGTTAGAATAAGACACTTATAGGTAGGCTACTGGTAGGACGCGCCGCGCGCGCATGCCACGCTGACCGGGCTCCGGCCGGGCGATTGCAATGGGCCCCGCGGCCACAAATCTTCTACCTCTCTTCTTTCTATTTATTTCCAAACACCGTTTCAGCCGATAACGAAATAAAATTTCCGTTAAACGTATGGCGGTGTCTTTTTGTGATTTTTGTTTGTTTATTTTCTTCTGTAGATTTTTTTTATGTTTTATAACTTTTACGTCTTTGTTAATGTAATCGTGTATAGGTTAGCTTTAATTAGCATATAATGTGTAAGTTGGACAGGAAGATAGGTTGCCTCCTATATGGTACATCATTTGCCACAGGTAGGTCCGTCTAGACGAGTAATTGTGCAATTTGTTGTCCGCGACTGTGATGTTTATAGACTGAAACGCCGCCATTACCTCACGCTCGTTACAGTTAAACTCTAGTCTCAAGCATCGCACGGTTCGCCTTTGTAAATTTTTGTTCCGTTTGCAAAATATGCTAAAATCTAAAAGCCATTTTAATTAACTATTATTTTGTTAATAATAATAAAACTATGATTTTAAAATAAATAATGTTACTAATAATTGTAATTTTACTTTAACTTATCATGGAAGGTAATCGTGCGGAGCATTACGCTCATATAATACTAATGTATAGCGATATAATATATTATATTCTACGTACCTTAGATTTCTAAACATTGTTTGCGATCTGCCATAATTGTTCATTGTTGATATCTAGTTGTATACACATTTTCTATATATTGATTGATTTGCACAAGCACAGTCGTTTTTTTAGATATAAGAGGCTCATAACACTTAGTAGACGTTGGATGCTCAATAATATTCTATTTAATTTAAAACATTCTGTCGCGTTTCTTTTTAATAGTTACGTAATTTGATATTGTTAAGTTAATATAAGATAATACTTATTTAACTTTTGTGTATAAATCATGGTTTATGTTAAAAATCTCTGGTGTATCTAACAAAATATAATTATTATATTAATATCATAACATTTACAGTAAACATGTGTCTTAATAGAAACAAAGATAATCATTTTATTTATTTAAAGGAAAAAAAACTGTTATAAGGTACTTTTACCTACATGTTAATACTGAGACAACTATAACTGTATCGTTAAATCTAATTATATAGTAATAATTATACTTATTATTTTGTAATTAATTGAAGACTGATTTGTTACTTTAGTCTAGTTTGAGAATGCCATAGATACTTTATAGTATTTGCATATTGTGTTTTTTAAATTAAGTTATTTACGGGTTTGTGTAGAAACTGCACTACTGAACTGTCACTGTATAGTGCCTTGTTTGTTGAAATCTAAAGTTTTACAGACATTCCAGTAGTTAGACACTGTGTCCTTTAGTGATTTGTGAACACTACGTATAGTTATTTTATATTCAACACGGCGTTGAGTGGTTTAAGAAAATATTTTGTGTCCGGAACACAATTATTAATTATAAATTTAAATTATTATTAAGTATACCTTATAAAATACCTCACGATTTGTTTGGTTAGACAAGATGTTATGTGATTATATCATTAATATACCTACTTTTGTGCCTATATATAATTTTAAGTATGATGTTATGCACTAGAGACGATCAAGTAGTTGTGAATGTGAGTCGTATGTTCTTTTTGTAGTATGGATACGTATCTACCTATAGTAATAGATTAAATTTTAATCGAGTTTGTTCTCGTACCTAAATATTATAGTAAGAACTATATTTACAGATAATATAATGTTATAAATACAAAATAAACGTTTAATATCGATATTCTGTAATTTATTACAAATATACCTTTACTAATCTCTTTTCAGCAGAATCTATGTATTTACCGAAAAATATATAAGTTTATATTACGTACCTACATAATTAAAGTAATGGACTATCTTATAATTTATGTAGATTAAGTTCATTCTAATGAATTTAACAAAATATTAAAATTTAAAAAAGTCCAAAAATTAAAAATAAATCGTACCTTTAGTTGCTTCAGATAAAAATTACTTAAAGATGGATGGAGGTTTATCTTGTAAATTTTCCACGGAGTGTCTTGTCTCATTACGTTCTCGAGTCACACTTCATTTTTTGTGACTACATTCTCTTTGCCTCCCATGCTGTTAAGAAGCTCAGAATAAATCTTAAATAATATGCTTTAGAATTAACTTACTGCAGACAGTTTTTTCATCTGTTAAACTCAGTTATATCGAGCAAAATAAATTATTATGAATAAAAACTAAACATTAAGTATATTTATTATTAAAACAACTAAACATTGAAATTTAAAAGTATCTAATCAAAATAACTTTTCTCGACTCTTTAAATTATTTTACTTACTGTGGCCTGTGGGTCTCTACAATATGGAAAAGGGTTTCTCAAATTCAAACGGCTACTCTACGTGATATTTTTGCGTCAAGACTCGCATTTAATTTAGCAGAATAATTGCAATAGTGCCAACGTCAGGCGCACTTTTTTATGCTGTGTTTATCTAAATAACATATTTCTTTAAGTTAATGAACATAAACATGTGACTTTCAAATTTAAATTTGCCTATTTAAAATGTCGAACGTTAAAAAGCATGTTAAATTTTACAATAAAAATCAATAAATTCTGTGTACTGCGTTTACCAACGGTTTTAGTCAAAAGGTATCTTTGACATAGACCAGTTACATTATCACGATCACATTTTATGCTTATAATTTTCATAAGGGTTTATTCTATAGATACATAATGGGGTAGGCGCAGAAAACTTAGAGTTAAGGCAGTCCGTTCTCCACATTATGCCCATATAAACATTATGTGCTGAATGGTGAACATAAGGGCTCACTTGGACTTACCACATCAGAAAAACTGAACTATTTTTAAATATCATCGGTATCATTCGGTATTATTTTGAACTGAGATTGAACGTACAACCATCGCGTGGACTACCAGACACTGTCCCACTTCTCCAAGATAGCATAAAAAATATATTTTATATAAATTGATCACCTTATACTTTATTGATGTAAGATTTTTGTATTATCATAATTTGAATACCATTTATAAAATAATATTTAAAACAATAACATAATAAATATTTAGAATGTTATTAGAAATTACATGTCACATTGACGCCATCTTTTAATACTTTTATAGTATATTGCTGCCACAGAACACATATATCCACTATTGTACGCCAATAGATGGCACTGCTCAACAAGACAAATATTTAATTGAATAAATATATTGTAATTAAAAAGAAAATGTCTAAATAAATTACATATAACAAAGAAATATTTTAATTTTCTAATAATAAAAAAAAATATTAACTTATATCAAATGATATTAAATTTATGTTTCTAAACATATTAACTTGTGACGTAAAATCACACCACCGAAACATGTGTTTTGATTGGACAATGCAAATCACAATCAAGTCAAAATATAGAATAGTGGTAATGAACGTAAACAAGTGCATTAAATCATAATAAAACGAATAAATTCATATAATATAACGTCTGAACAAAAATAAAACTATATGTTTTTTCTTCTCAATATTCGTTCATTATGGATACTGAAGAACCATTTATAAATAATGACGTATTTAACATACGAGATATTGCCGAAATCGAGGGTAAGTTTTGGCTCTTATTGAATGTAGACTTAAAAATAATGACTCATATTAATTACTTCATAATGCTTATAGATTTTCTTAGCGGTTGTGATGGAGATTTTATGAAAAAACTAGAAGAAGAACTAGCATTTGTCGATCCGGATCCAGGAATCTTGGATATAGATACGAAATATAATTCTAATATTTCATCACCCCAATTATCACCGTATTACAATGCTCCAGGAAATCCATTAGTTTCCCAACATCCTCACAATCGAAAATCACATCACCACATTCAACCAAAGAGTAGTCCAGTTTTAGGTGTATATGGCAGAGAGGAAGGTTATAATTTGGATATAAAAAATGAAGGACCTTTACAAGATGTGGCCCAGCACAGTCCGAAACAATCAACACCCGCACAATCAACACCAATGGTTGTGCAACAAGTAATTCAAAGTCCCCTTTATGTCAACATAGCGCAAGGAAGCTTACAAAAGTTACCTGATGGTAGAGCATCCCTAGTTCAAGTAGATGGAGTTCCAAAAATTAATCAAACATCTAAGCCTCCACCTTCACAGCCAATATTATTACCTAACAATACGAAAAATGTAACCCCAGTTATATTAAAGAGTACTGATGCAAATTTTTCTCCAGTAATATTACAGTCAAATATTATCAACCCAGAGACACAAACATTAATGTATACTAGTGCTCCTATACAAGGTAATAATATCCACAAATTTTATAGAACATTAAACTCTTATATTTTATAATAAATTTTAATGTTAGTTGAGGCCAGTTGTGGCGCAGCGGCACGAAGTGTGACTGTAAAACCGACTGGTTGTGGGTTCGATCCCCACTCGAGGCGATGAAATATTTACTTAAATTTATATTTCCATTTCTTCGCTCTGGTGTCAAGGCTAAGCGCGGCGTTGAGTTCTGCCACTCAACATGCAATGCCTCCAGAATTCGGCAGAAAGTTGGGAACGGAGTGTCTTAACATTAGGTTCACTCTGCCTACCCTGCTGTGTGCGGGATACAGCGTGAAGCTGATTTAATTTTATTTTTTTTAATCTTAGTATTAGTTAAATTATTTTAGCTGTTTAAATTTTAGGTACAGCTCAAAGTATTATTACAAATGCAAAATGTACAAATGAAGGTCAACCTATACATACATTCTTTGCTAGCAATAATGGTACTTTGCTCACAACTGGTATTCCAGTTGTTCTGGATGGAGACAAGATTTCCTTTAATCACACAAACAATGGTCCGCCTAAAGTTAAAGAAGTTAAAAGAAGTGCACATAATGCTATAGAAAGGAGATATAGAACTAGCATTAATGATAGAATTGTAGAGCTTAAAAATATGTTAGTTGGAGAAGAAGCTAAGGTAATATACTAACTTAATTTTAACATTAACACTTATTTTGTGTATGGCGTAGCAGTCAAAAGTTAGGAGATGTTTGTTAAGTCCTGCAGTTTTTAAGTTTTCATATATTTTCTATCATGTTTTCTATCAAAAAATCAAAAAATATTGATATAATTTATGTTAAATTTAAGAAATCTTTACATTATTCTAACTTAAAAGAAGACATAGTATTGTTATATTACCATTTATTTACATAAAATATTCTTGCCACACATATTATAAAAAAAATTTAGGGTAGGCAGAGAGAACTTAGTGTTCACAAGAGCAGCTCCTTTCCCTTCTTTCTGCCGATTTCTGGAGGCATTTGACAACAAATTAAATGCAACTGTGTTGAGTGGCAGAACTCAATGCCGTGCTTAACCTCGACGACACCAGAGCGAAGAAATGGAAATATAAATTTAAGTATATATTTCATTTCCTCGAGTGGGGATCGAACCCACAACCAGTTGGTTTTACAGTCACATCTTGTGCCTCTGTGCCACAACTGGCCTTGAAAAAATTGTTACTAAGAAAATATAAAATTATTTGTTAGATAATGCATATTCAATATAATTTCTCATTTTACACAGTTAAACAAATCAGCAATATTAAGGAAAACCATAGATTATATTAAGTACCTGCAAAACCAAAATACAAGACTGAAACAAGAAAATATGGCACTTAAATTAGCATGCCAAAAGTCTGGTGTGAAGGACTTGGTGTTTGATGGAGCATACACTCCCCCACACAGTGATTCTTCCTCACCGTATCAATCTCCTCGTGATATAGACAGTGATTCACCATCATCACCTGAATACAAGGTATGTAATTGATTCCTAGCTTTAAATGTTTTTCCTGGATATACCAGGTCATAAGTTTAGTCCCATATATTGTATTTTGTCTCACTTGCACTTGACTGTTTTTTTAGATTATCATTTATTATTTGAGTGTTATAAAAAAATTACATTTATTTAATTTTACTTAAATTATAATAGATATATTATTATTTTTTTAGGTAGAAGAGAAGTACTCTAAAGTAGTCATGGGAATGGGTGATCACTCTCGGCTTGCATTATGTGCCTTTATGGTTGGGCTTCTTGCTTTCAACCCCTTTAGCTCTTTCTTAGGGGGCTTCATTTCAGATTCTGTGTCTAATGATTATTCTGCTCGAGTGGACCATAGAAGAATTTTATCAGATGATAGCTATAGTAAGTTCAATAGAAAACATATTTAATTATTTAAAAATAAAAAAGGGACCATTTATAAATTACGTCATACTTTTAGGAGGAGGAAAGAGGGTCGACATAGTGTGACAGAGTAGGGTCTTGAATTTCGTGAAGTCTATCTTCAAAATATAAAGTCATATAAGCACATCATTTTGAACCTGTGTACTGTGTATTAATTGCTATTTTTCGAAAAATTGCAAAATATGTGGTGTTGCACTAAATAGGGTGATGGCGGCTTTGTCACAGATGAAGCAGCTTTGACCAGGATGGGGTAGGGGATAAAACATGAAACTTTGTGACGTAATTTTTGGCTGGGCCCTTATTTTAAACATGATTTTTTTTTTAAATAAACTTCTTTTTTATTCAACTATAGATTAACTATAATTAAGCAATATTTCAATATTTTCAGGTTCTAGTGGCTTATCTTGGAGTACCTGGTTGCTTAATATGTTTATTATATACATAGTAAATTTTGTTATACTCGGAGGTTGCCTTATAAAATTGCTAGTTTACGGTGATTCAGTTCCCAAGTCGCAATCTAGAGAGGCTGGCTTGTTCTACAAACATAAACGAGAAGCTGATAATTATTTAAAAAAGGTTAGTATCATTTTATTCATAACTAGCGGACTACTCGCGTCTTCGCCCTCATACCACCTATAAATCTTTTATAATTAGGATGTTATCAGCGACAAAAGCGCCCTCTGTGTGACTCGAACTTAGGCTTGCGGCCGTAAACAGGGCTTCGAATTATATTCATTTCACATTTTCTTTAAAGTATACGTCCAAATTACATGCTATAAAAGCCGAAGCTTATCTTCATATGATTTCCTTGATAATGAAATACCTTTCACTCGTAAGTTACAATATGTTATCAAATAAAAAACGATAAAATATTACCTTGGTATTTTCAATTATTTTTTGTCACAAAATGCCTTATTGAGATTTATTTATGGCAGACATATTCCGTGTCGCGGACTTAAGTTTAGAGTTAATGATATGGAATGTTTTTGTAGTACAAGTACTTACATATATTTAACTATTTTTGCAGCACACGTGCTTAAAGCAATTCGATGGCGTTCATTATTATCGTTATTTCGTTAAATAGCCTATAGCACTTCTGAGGAATTAGCTTTCATAGAAAACAAAAGAAAAATGAGATGAATTGGACCAGTACTTCCAGAGATCTTAGAATTTAAACAAACAAACAAAAACCGATCTCTTTCGTTTTTATATTAGTATAGATTTATGAATGTTATTTTTGAATACAGAAAGTTTGATAAATACTTTCCACAATGCTTTCATTTTGAGTTTCTTATTATGAATAATTTTAATACATCATACATTGTGATGGTGGAGGTGATGCAATTGCATAGGATTTCGTTGGATACTTGTAGGTGCGATCGACACTCGGCTTAGATTATATTCGATTTGTTTTTATTTCTCCGTGATGCGACTTGTATTCCATGTTTTTTGATTAAGAATTTCGATCAAACCCACAACTATCGTGTTTGGAGTTAAATCAACAACAAACATAGCAATTGAGGCCATCGTGGCGTAGACTTAGCATAAGCGTGTGACTGTAAACGCGACGCTTGTGGGTTCGATTCTCACCCCCAGGAATTAATTATTTAATATTTTCATTTACCTCGCTTTCTCAACAAGGAAAAGCGTTGCGTTGAGTTTCACGATCCAACTGCAAACAAATCGTCTTAACACTAGGTTCTTTCTACCTACCTTACTCAAAGCGGTATATAGCGTGATTCCGATTCCAGAATGACATAACAAACGCCCGTGCGGAACTGAGCTGCGCGCTGAGCGCGTGCGGCGCGCGCGCGGGCGTGCGCGGCGGCGTGGCGCGCGCGGCGCTGGCGGCGGCGGCGCTGCGCCAGCTGCTGCAGCGCACGCCCGCGGGCGGCTTCCTGGCGCGGCGCGCCGGCGACCTGTGGGCTGACAGGTATTGTCGAGACAGTGCGTGCCGCTATCTGCCTTCTTACGGGCAAGGAAATGAAAATAATTCATTCCCCCAATTGAGAATTGAACCAACACCCATCACGGTCACAGGCAGACGAAGTCCTATGACGAACAAATTATTCTGATTCGAAACTTGATGAAGCGATACTAAAGAATAAGATAGAATTTATTATATAGTTTATTATATTATTATTATTTAGAGTTTTTTAAAATGATTATTTAGTTTTCTTTTCATCTTGCCCGCATTTAGCAGGGTAGACAGAAGAAACTTAGTGTTATGACACTCTACTCCCCTCTTTTTGACGATTTTTTTTAATTCATTGCGATTTGAGTGGCGAATTCAACGCCCCGCTACGCCTTATAACCACGGTGAGGAAATGAAAATATTACATAATTCATGCTTCAGCATGTGAAGTTGAAAAAAATATTCAAAATTACAATGCTAATACATGCACATGAGACCCGTCGTGACACAGTGGCACAAAGTGTGACTGTAAAACCGACTGATTGTGGGTTCGATCCCCAGTTGAAGAGATGAAATACTTATTTAAATTTATATTTCCATTTCTTCGCTCTGGTGTCGAGGCAAAGCGCGGTATAGAGTTCTGCCACTCAACATGCAATGCCTCCAGAATTCGGTAGAAAGTATTAAACGTTGTCTTAAGATTAGGTTCCCTCTGCCTACCCTGCCGTCTGCGGGATACATCGTGAAGCTGATTTTTTTTAATACATGGATTATATATGGGTATTGTACACAGTCCAGCTCGCAGAGCCGCACAGCAGTGGGCAGCAGAGGTAGCGGTGGCGTCCTTGCGACTAGCTCAGTTACAAGGCGGTGGTCGCGCTGAACGAGTCCTCCTGGCACTGCAGGCAGTCAATCTGGCCGAAGTGGCCGGAAATAAGCAACGATTAGCGGAAACTTATGTTACTGCAGCTTTGGTGTTCAAGGATAATATGCCGAAGTTCGGGAATTGGTTGTGTGGGTGTGTATTTTTAATATTAATAAATATAGAGGCCGGTCGTGGCGCAGCGGCACGAGGTGTGACTGCAAAACCGGCTGGTTGTGGGTTCGATCCCCACTCGAGGAGATGAAATATTTACTTAAATTTATATTTCAATTTCTTCGCTCTGGTGTCGAGGTTAAGCGCGGCGTTGAGTTCTGCCACTCAACACGCAATGCCTCCAGAATTCGGCAGAAAGTGGGGAACGGAGTGTCTTAACACTAGGTTCCCTCTGCCTACCCTGCTGTGTGCGGGATACAGCGTGAAGCTAATTTAATTTAATTTTAATAAATACAAATCAATATACCCTTAGCTGGCTGAGTAAAAAGCATCAATGAGAAAACATTTAACGAAAATTTGTGTACTGCTTTGATTTGGAGCTGGATGTGAGGGTGTGTATTTTTATTTTTGATGAGTACAACGCACATAACGATGAGTGCGTCCTCCTACCTCTATGTCTCTTAGTGAAGCTTCACGCTGTATTCTGCATACAGTAGGGTAGGCAGGGGAAATCTTGTCAAGACACTCTGTTCCCACTTTTCGCCGCATTTTCGAGGAATTGCGTGCTAAGAGGCAGAACACAACACCGCGCTTTTATCTCGATACCAGAGTGAATAAATGAAAATATTAATACCTAATAATTAATTCTCCCGAATGGGAATCCATCCCACAATTCCGAAACCTCCAGAATTCGGCAGAAAGTGGGGAACGGAGTATCTTAACACTAGGTTCCCTCTGCCTACCCTGTGTGTATGTGTGTGCGGGATACAGCGTGAAGCTGATAAAAAAAATAAAAAAAAACTGTCGCGTTACAGTCACAGGCTTGCGTCACTTCGGTCATTAAATTTACTTGTTGCCGTTGAAATTTCAGGAAATCCTCTGTTAGTCCCTTACACTCGCTGTAACCTTTTTATAGTTAAAAAGAGTGTGGCCTACACTACAAGTGCACTGTCTTAAGTCTGTACAAATTGTTTTCACTGTTTAGGTTAGAATCCTAGATGCATATACACACTACACTACACTACACTACACTACACTACACTACATTTAGTGCACCACATGATGTAGTGCACTAGAGTAAAATTACTAATTATATTATATTGTAAACTCTATTATACTTCCCAGATACTACCTCCGTCGTTGCGCATTCACCTGGGACGGTATAGGCGAGGGCTCAGCTCGGGTCCGTTGGGCCATCAGCGATCGAGGCCAACAATTCCTTCGCACACGACGATGGGATTATGAACCCACTACAAATGTACTATTCTCGAAGATGCCTGTGTCTACTGATCCATTGGCGTATGCAATGCGGGTACGATGTTTTATATACGATTTTTGTCTTGGTTATTAGTGTTTTTTTTTGTGTAAGATTTTTTTACTTAAATTGAAGTGAATAAATTAAATTGAATCAATCATTTTATTTATTTTATTATTAAGATTTTTTAATATTACTTTTTAATAAATCATTATTAAAAAGTAAATCAAGGCCGTCGTGGCGCAGGGGCACAGGCATGTGGCAGTAAAACGCAACGATTATGGGTACGATTCCCATTCGGAAGAATTGTCATTTTATTATTTTATATAATTTTTATTTCATATTTTAATATTGTCAGTCTTGTAATAAAAATAAGCGAGGTGTGAAGTTGAGTTCCGCCAGTCGTAACGCAATGCCGAAACATCGTTACATAAAAAAAAACAAGAAATCTATCTTCTTAATATATACCTTAAAAAAAGAAATAGCTACATACAGTTCGTCAATAGATATTTTAATATGTGAATTGTTGATATTTCAGGCCTATCATTTAGAATTACTACAGAAAAGCCTCCAAATGCTCCTCTCCGCAGATGAACGAAGCAATACCCGCGACGTACTGGAACTTATAAAGTTGATAACAGACAATGTATCTACAGATGCGCCACACCATACTGGTATTTAATTAAAAATATTATATTTCATATTTTGAAAAACGTGTAAAAGTTTCAATGTAGCAACACCCCAACCCGCGCCCTTTGGTCTGAAATCTTTGGTCTTGTCCAAACGCTCTACTACTAAAGCATAAATTAAAATTTTTACATGTTTCCTATAATGTTTTTCTATCCTTTGTCTAACAATAATAATACCGCCGCCGTCCGTAATAGTTCAATTCTTCACATTCTGCTGAATTCTTGATATATTTCGAAACTCAACACGAATTACCTCAAGGTTTCAGTGGAACGAGGAGAACGGAAGTGTCTTAATGGGAAAGGAAGTGTCTTAACACTAGGTTCCTGGTGCCTATCCTGCTATGTGTGGGAATAACGTGAAACTAAAAAAAATCTCGAACCAACGCCTCTTAGTCAATTTTCAAGAGGAGCAGATTTTAGTCCAATTTTTAAACGTTTAAAGAAAAAACATTAAAGCATTAAAGTATTTCTGGCTCACGTAAGTAGTATTTTAAATTTGCATTAAAGAATATTCTATCCATTTCATTTTCATATAAATAAATATACATTCGAGGCTGTCATGGCTTAGCAGTGCAGCGTCTGAACACGATGGTGGTGAGTTCGACCCCCAATTTTCTCGTCAAATTGAGTAAAAAATAGAAACAGAGTGTCTTAACACTAGGTTCCCTTTATAACCTGCTATTTGTAGGATTTAGCGTGAAGCTTTTAAGAGATATATATTTTTTCGTACAGGCTGCTGGGACCCTGTCATGGAGTGGTGGGCGAACATCGTTGGTGTCGCCGCCACGTGGTTACTTGCTGACTCCCAAAAGGCCGCCGATATCGGAGATAAATTAAATTTACTGCCTGAAGAACTGGCTAACTCTGAGGATCCTTTGCCTGGGTGTGTATAATACATATGCTATTTTTCATCTCTACATAGTATAAGAACGGCTTTTGTTATATTATATCGAAATTATACAAACATTACATAAATTGTAGCAAAAAAAATTATAGCCATGTTTAAGTAGTTGTAGTTTTTAATTTTCCCATTTATAATATTAGTAGGAGTAGGATAAAACAAAGTAGCTTCCCCATCAACGCATATGTTTTAATTATGGCAAATCCTGAAGTACTGCTCACTATGTGTTAAATTTTTATATATTTATAATTCTGTATTATAAACACTTTTTTGATGGAGCACTTCATAAAATGTTTCAAAATCTTGCCAAACAAAGCCTGATTTGAACATGCGCATTGTGGAATAATACATACATAACAGAGCTTGATAATGTTCTTACAAATTCTTATATTCTACACTACACAATATTTCACTAACAAATAACAAGTATTTATTGCTTTGCCAAAATAAACTCTACTTGGTTTAAAATTATTTTATAATATATATTAATAAATGAAACAGCACTAAAATATTTTAAATAATCAAATCATATAGTCCCATGCCTAAATACATATAAAACAATCAATCACAAGCATTAGAAATTCTAATAGCTGTGTTTATAAAATATTGGCGACCGTTTATAGTTTATACTGTATGTAGTGATTAATAACTATTGTCTCTAATGTAAACAATCTTCAGGGCTTTGCATATGGCGTACAAAAGCCGCCGCGGACTCCTCAGTGTGGCGCAGTGCCGAGATGAACATTCGGTTGAGAGGACATCTGAAACTATACTTAAGGTACGATCATTTTATTATATTATGTTTTTACAAATATGTATGCAATAATGATGTATGAATAAGTCTTTATATTATGTTTCTTGGTATGATAAATTAAAATCGTTTTTTTTTTCGATAAGTGTAATAGGTAGTTCTTTATCAATATTTCTTAGAAAACATATGTAACAATTCGAACATAGCGGGATAATTTGTATATGTTTTCTAAAAAGTATTTGTCTTTCCTAAGTGTGAAATAACACTTTAAAAATTGTAAAAAATACTTCTTTATTGTTTAGTTTTTAATTAGTACATCTTTAACTTGGAAAGAAAATTGTTTTGTTGCTAAAATATATCATGAACTGATTATTGCATAGTATTTATTATTTTATATTTTTGACAAACCAGTTTTTGAGAAACCAGTGTTATACTTTTTGTACCTGAACAGGGAAATCAAAATATTAGCTGTAATATAATATTGAAATATAATCAATTCTTCGCGTGGAGATCGAGCCTGTAGCACGTTTACCAACCAGACACTATCCCACTGCACGACTGGCTATTGTACTATATTAAAAAAAAACTATTTTCACAAAAAAAAATCTGTTATGTAGACAAGGGAATTTTAATGGACAAGTTTATAAAATTTTAAAAAGTTTTGTTTTTTACAAATAATTGTTAAAATAAACAAAATAATTTTCAGGTTTGTGACATTGCTGGAACCAGGTTAGCGGACTCGTTAGCATATTACTGTTGTCGCAAGCCTACACAACTAATGATGGTACGTACACATTTGATGGTACGTTTAAGTATAAAAAGTATACTTTTACTTATTTTTTTTTATTTATTATGTTTTTTTTTCTTTAGAGCGCCAGTATATCATTAATATATAGGTGTTTATTTGAAGACAAACTATTGCGAGAGTGCATTGTAGTTGCATTGCACTTGTTATTTATTATGTGCAATATTTCTACAAAGCAAATCTCGCTCTAGTTGCTTTCGTCATACGTACGTTATGTTTCCTTTTTATTTGGGATTTGGTAAGAATGTTATTCTTTATTTTATTTTTTGTTGTATTTGTGTTTGTTGAATTTGTATTTTTTTTTTGTTAACCTGTTTCACTTTGTTGATTATTGTTTCGAAAATTGTAATATTGGTTGACTCTTTTCAACATTAAGCCATCTATATATTTATACTAAAACATTGTCTGAAGGCCAACTATAGCATAAAGGTTAGGACTAGGATTGTATGTAATAACTATTAAATGAATGAAATAACTATTTGGTGTCTAATTACTGAATAAAATGTAAAAATTGACCAAGTTTGGTAATTAATTTTATTTATCCCTACAGATTGCAATATAAATGTAATACTACATGCTATTCTTGTGTCCCGTATAATGAAGGGTAGGTAGAAGGTTTAGTAGCGGAATTCAATACCGCGCTATCTTTTTACTAGAATGTGAAATTTATTTTCTGAATGGGAATCCGACCCACAGTCGCTACGGCGCCACCATAACCTCAAAACAAATTAAAATTATAATTTAAGATTTATATTCCCAGCTAATGCAAGTGCTGTGCTGTGACTGGCTGCTGGAAGTCCGCGCAGGCGTGTGGGAGGCGAGCGGGCTCACGCAGGGCACGCCGCCCGCGCCCGCGCGACACCTGCGCGCCTTCCAGCGCGACCTGCACTCCTTGAGGCGCCTGTCGCAGACCTTGCCTGTCAGTACCATCCATTTTTATAGTGTAAAGACAATGTTTCTTTTCATTAAGATACTTCCGTACCCCACTTTTCATTGAATTCATCTGGCAATTGATTGGCGGAGCTCAACGCCTCGCTTTGCCTCGTTACTAGTGCGAGTGAATATTTACTTATTGAAATATTGAGTGGGAATCGAACCCACAACCGTGGTTTATAAAGTCGCACGCTTGGGCCTGCGCCAAGGCAGCTTATTTTTATAAATTAACTTTTTTATAAATTAAAACGAGGCTAACGAGCTAGCGGGTCATCTGACGTGATGACTTATCTATGAATATTAGCAAGACCAGAGCATCCATTAATACATTGCCGACTTTAAGAAATTTGTTGATCCACACATTGAAAAGCGTCTGTAGTGATTAGTTATTATGTTACTTCGAAACACACAGCGTTGATTGAAGAAGCAGTCTCTTAATTTCGCCTATTTGCATATATAAATGGTTGACTTACCAAATAATCCTCGAAATACTTTCCTCTTTCACTTCTGCAGTGACGTACGTCATCTATTCTCTGTGGCGACGTGCTGTCATCTGTCACTCATATAGCGTCTTATAATTTTGCCGCGATCGGATGAAAAATTTATAAATAACAAAATTTTTCTCGAAAATCATTAATCATTTAGATTAATTTTGTGTTAAATATTTTTATATAAAGGAGTTTAGTTTATATTTGTGTTGTGTCTCGCAAAATGAGTGTATATATTTCAGAAGTACAGGAAAAGGAAAGTTGCTGTTTTCAGAATTCAAAA
>JAATLQ010033024.1:0-16256 GCA_013421005.1 Heliconius erato x Heliconius himera | reverse complement strand
TTACAGGCACACTTTGTGCCTCTGCGCCACGACTGGCCTCAGGCCTCATTATTATTTCATAGACTATGAGAATCACAATGCAAACTTTAGTGCTAAGACATAAAATATTTCTGGAACAATTCCACGAATGATTCACCTGGAGACCATTATAGATAGGTCTGATGCAAGACTAAAGTTTTCTATGAAAAAATATTGTCTCACTTTCGTAAGGAATATATTTAGATGAACATCTATTTTGAGTGTAAAAGCAATAAAACAAATTCGAAATTCAAAAACATGGGACAAATTACACAAATTGATTAATATCCAATAAATAAATTAATATTTCTATTTTCCTGAAACTAAATTATTAATAAGTACCTACCTACTTTTAAAAATTAAATTTAAGATGCATAAATATAAAATAAAGACTAACCAGATTTAAATAAAAAAATATATATTATAAATAATTTTCAATTAAATAATTAAAAATAATCAACAATATTCACTTCAATTAACAAATTAGAGATATTATTTCAAAATACCATCACATACATGAATAAATAAATAAAAAAATACAATCATTACAGTCTATGATTACTATTTGTCAATAAAAAATATAGATAATATAAAAAATATAGTTTAAAAAATACCTTTATAATAGTAGTTTTGTTTCGTTGCAGGCGCGCGCTGCGTAGTGCTCGTGAGACTACGGCGCGATGCTTCAGGAGGGATTTAAATAGAACTTTTCAGCGGCCCACACTGGGTGAATCAGCGACGCGCCTTGAACTTGGTGTAGTTGGGTAACACCACACCGTACGCTTGTAAAAGACAAATAATAATATAAAACTTTTTTTTTGCGACCCTGCTACACAGCTTCACGCTGTATAAGAGGGAAGGCAGAGGGAACCATGTGCTAAAACACTCCGTTTACTATTTTTCGCCGAAATTTCAACACAAGGTGTGTTGAGTGGTATAACTCAACGACTTGCGTTGTTAACTGAGCGAGGAAATGAAAATATTAATAAATAATAATTAATTTCCCCGAAGGAATAGAGCTCACTACCGTCGCGTTTACAGTCACACACTTGCGCAACTGCCGCAGCACCCTCAAACATATTTTGTTTATTAAAAAAAAAATTAGCTAACCGAATTTCCTATTTATCATTGGTAACGAATATAATTGTCTTCTCGTGTAGCTTTTAATATTTTTGAAATTCTGTCATATATACTATGACAGAATTTCAAAAATATGTCCTAGTGATAAATTTTAACTTTTTCCACAAAATTAGCAGACTGAGCTAATTTAATCTAATTTTGTGAAAAAAAATTTACCAGTTTACATTGTGATTTTTGTGTCAATAACGTAGCTACAAGTTGTTTTGACACATTATTTATAATAATTTTTTTCAGCTTCACGCTGTATCCCGCAAACAGCAAAGTCGGCAGAGGGAATTTTGTGTTAAGACACTCCGTTCCCTACTTTCTGCCGAATTCTGGAGGCATTGCGTGGTGAGTGGCAGAACTCAACGCCGCGCTTTGCCTCGACACCAGAGCGAAGAAATGGAAATATAAATTCAAGTAAATATTTAATCTCCTCGAGTGGGGATCGAACCCACAACCAGACAATTTACAATCACACTTTGTGCCCCTGCGCCACGGCTTGCCAATATTAATTTTCATTGTAACAAATGCCGTAATTTTTCTTAAACTTAATTTCTTTTTGTTAATCTATTTAACTCTGGACAGTGTAATTTAATGAATAAAAGACAAAATTCTCATTTACACAAAACATGGTTACCACCAAAAATAATATGCTTAAATAACTAAAAAGAAAAAACATTTTAATGCATCAAAAATTCAAAACAGTAGGTGTCTTTCGAGAATAAACACCAGCTCGAGAGCGGTGGGCGGCGTGATACGGAATTCTAATTTAGTTCCTTATTGTCAAACGAAATTCCGGCTTCTTACTCACACCCATTGACATGCCCGTGACGACGCGGTGACGTTACAATATTACTTGTTTAATTTATAGCGTGGCCTTAAATAGATTTATAGCAAAAACTTATTTATGAGTGTTGATATTTTTAGTTTTATTTTATCAGCTTCACGCTATATCTCGCATACAGCAGGGTAGGCAGGGAATATAATGTTAAGACATTCCCTTCCACATTTTCTGGCAAATTCTGGAGGCATTACGTATTAAGTGGTGGAGCTCATCGCCGCGCTTTTCCTCGACACCAGAGTGGAGATAGGGAAATATACATTTAAATAAATTGTCAGTTCTCTGAGTGGGGATCGAACCCACAATCAGTCGTGTTTACAGTCACACACTTGTGCCACTGCGCCACTGCTAGCTTCCTATTTTTAACTTTTCATTGAAAAATAATAATATTTTTATTTATACTTTATTATGCATCATATAATATTTAAAAAAGGACATAAAATAAAAAAATAATTGACGCACAAAAGGCGGTCTTATTGCTAAACAGTGATTTCTTTCAGACAACCTTTGGGCTAGGATTTTTTTATGATAGTAAATAGTGAAGTAAAATAAATAAATCAGCTTCACGCTGTATGCACAGCAGAGTAGGCAGAGGGAACCTAGTGTTAAGACACTCAGTTTCCCACTTTCTGCCAAATTCTGGAGGCATTGCGTGTTAAGTGGCAGAGCTCAATGCCGCGCTTTGCCTCGACACCAGAGTGAAGAAATGGAAATATAAATTTAAGTAAATATTTCATCTCCTCAAGTGGGGATTCAACCCACAACCAGTCGGTTTTACAGTCACATTTTGTGCCCCTGCGCCACGACTCAAACTCGACATAACTCAATGAGAGTAAATAGTGGGTGGTGCAAATGAACATACATAATACGTCAACATAATAAAATACATATTTATTATAATAGACTATCTCTTATTGTAAGACGTTTTTTTTTATTTTGATCAAGAATTCATAAGATATGGTGGCTAAAGTTATAAATATTTATTTTATTTCACTTTTTTTTATTACAATTTATTAACTTTAAATATCCCTTACATCGTGGTAATTTGAATCCACTTTCACGGTACTATCATCGCGTTATTAGAGCACATTATTGAAATACACAAGTACACTAGCAGGTATACTCATAACAATATGTATGGTAATTAGCAAGAATGGTTGTTAAAACAACTTTAACCATTTTATTAAACCATTGTATATCTTAAGCCGCTACTTAAAATGATAAATTTTGAAAAAGACCTAACAACCATTTTAGAATATCTACTCAACGATACTCCGCTTGACGTAGTTCGTCGATATTGTTTTTATTTTGACAATATGGCGACTTATAAGAAAAATCAATTGACGTAAGAATCATTAAAATTGGCCACATAGGAACACATAAACATACACACATATATAGACTTATAAACTTATTAATCTCCTTTGTGGCGCGGAGTCGGATTTTGAATGGAATGGAAATGAAAAAAGGATTGGAATGCTATTATCATTTGAGCTCTGGATTAAAAAATACATATTGTTTTTTATGTAGGTATTATGTAATTGTAGAATTACAGTGCGTGAAACAACGTAATTACTAGATTTAAATTGTTTTTAAGTCGTTTAGTCAAATATTTATGCATATTATAGACACATTTCTAATATTTACCTATGACATTCGATGTATCATCGTATCAATATGAATTTTTGCTTTTTTTTTTCGTCCCGTTAAATTCCACAGATTACAAATAAGCACTACAATGGCAACATTATTATTTCTTGTCATTTGTAGTCTTGTCAGATAACATTGCAGTTGTCAGTGTCACTTCAATATTTACTTTACTTTTCTTGAATTACTTAAGTTCTTACTTTATTATTCTGTCTTTTACCTATAAATTGTTGTAAAATAGTATAGCTTACTTCACTCTTAATTTATTAAATTTTATATACTATCGCTCCAGTATTATACCTAAGCAGTAGGAATTTAAACATTGTAATTTCTCATACATTAACTATAATACCGGCTTTTATAATCAGGGTTATCTTACGATCTAATTCCGATAGTGATAATGTTACCAATAAAGTAATTGTAGTATTGGCTACTTACTTGCTTAATAGTATTATTAGTGGGGCACATTGCGTTGGAAATGTCTGCACGCATAACGAAAGTGTAACCGAGTAAATTTAATAATTAATCAGCACTTGAAATAAATTAATAATCATGTTGCCATGGCTTCACCACCGATGGACAGGACTCTGGCTCCTCATAAGTGCATTAGGAGCCTTGAGCCTGTTTCTGTATGGATTTTTTCCATTAAAATATCATTCTGGAAAGTATGGCAGTATGGAAGATCTTCCCCATTTTATCAATAGTGTTAGGTAAGTTATTTCTTTGGCTTTATCTCGTTTTACCTTTATTCTATATATCTTGTATTCAGCAGGGAAGAAAAAAAACCTAGTGTTAAAACACTCTGTTGTCCATGTTCTGCCCAATTTCTCCAAGAGTCCATTGAGTAACACAGCTCAAAGCTGCACTTCATCTTTTTTAAATTGTAACTAATAATAAATTTAATGTTATTTATTTATTTAATACTTTATTACACCAACTTAAACATAAAACAGATACAAGATAAAACAAATGAAAAATGGTGTAAAGGTGGCCTTATCACCACAGGTGAACTCTTCCAGGCAACCCTTACCAAAAAAAAATATAAAAAAAGTGGATATTGTTATTGATATTGATATTATTGTTAATATATATTACAATGTATTTTTTATTTTAGTGTTGATGGAGGAGAAATATACAAATCTGCAGGAGAAAATAGTGTTATTCTCATGGTTATAGATGGCTTGAGATATGATTTTGTAACAGAAGAGTATATGCCTTACACTGGCCAACTGTTGAAAAACCAATCGGCGTGTATTTATGTATGTGTTGCTGATCCACCTACTGTTACTATGCCCAAAATTAAGGTAAGTTTTAAATTATATTCAAATAAGATTTATCTATGTAATATTCTCAAAAGTCAATGCAAATCAATATTTAAATTATTATGCATATTTAAATTATTTATTATTATCACAAGACCAAAGAAAAAATAAGAATTTTTGAGAAATATTAAATTATTGTCATTAGTCACTTATGGCAGGTTTTTTTAATATATAAATTAAAATATATAATGTAAAACCAGAATTGCTAGTATAACATTTTCATACTGAAAAAAGTTTTTTGAATTATATGTTGTTACATTTGTTAAATCATTATTATATTAATAATAGTTTCTTAATTATGTTAATATATAAACTATTGTACAGTCACCAGAGAGAAAGAAGGAGAAGGCACAGTGGAGACGCACAATAAACTTCTGGCGGGATATATTTGCAAGTGTCACTTTGTAATTATATTGCTTTTGCTTGAGGTGCTGGATCCAAAGAAAAAACATTAAAATATGTAATCATTAGAGTGTAAACCTGCTTGTTAGCACGCTGTTGCCTATGAAGCAAATTATGAGGAGAGATAAAAAAAACTATTATATGTACTATCAGAAGGTTTTCGAAATTTGATATAAAAATGTATATAATAAAAAAATAAAAACCACATTAACCAAGTTTACACTCTAAGTGATAAAATGTAAAATGTTTTTAAATTGCATTATTATAAAAAAAATATAGATTAAAAATATTAAGTTTTTTCTTTGGTGGTGTGATAGCATATTATAGCAGTTGTAACTAAATTTATGTGATATAATATAGTATAAAAAAATCTTTAAAACAACACTTTATTAAATAATAATAGAAAATAATCATATATTTAGTTACAATAGCTTAGTTTATTCATATTTCATATTGTTCACTCACATTTTGCATTTAGTGCATGCAGAAGTTAGATATTTATTATTTATGTAAAATAATAGGCATGTATGTCATGTATATATATTTCGCAATTTTTTAGCTTCATTCTGTATCTTGGATATAGCTGGGTAGACCTAGTGTTAAGACACTATTGCCCACTTTTTGCCCAATTGTGGCACAACTTAACACCGAGTTTTGTCTTATTACAAGACCATGTCAATAAAAGTATTTTACTCCCCCAAGTGAGAATCAAATCCACAACCATTAAATTTACAGTCAAATGCTGTCACACTGCTTCTTGATGGTCCTAGTTTACAGATAGATAGATGAAATTACAGTAAAATGTGTAATGTACATGTGACATTTTTAATAACAAAAAAGTAAAGTAAATCAGCTTCACGCTGTATCCCGCACACAGCAGGGGAGGCAGAGGGAACCTAGTGTTAAGACACTCTGTTCACCACTTTCTGCCAAATTAGTGGCAGAACTCAATGCCGCGCTTTGCCTCGACACCAGAGCGAAGAAATTAAAATATAAATTTAAGTAAATATTTCATCTCCTCGAGTGGGGATTGAACCCACAACCAACCGATTTACGTCACACTTTGTGCCCCTATGCCACAACTAGCCTCTAACATAAAGACCTAAATAAACCTTATAAAATATTGACAGACAATCAAATTAACACCGTTTTATTTGATATGTGCAATCAACTCAATGGGTTATGAAGTGTGTCAGTGTGTGGTAACATAGCCAATTATAAACATATACTTGGCCAACTGATTTCTTTTAAAATGTTTACTACTTGTAAAGTTGTATAGTCTATGAAATACCTTTTTCTCTCCATATTTTTTTAAACATTATAATAAAGAATTGGTATAAGGTCTCATAATAAAATAATTGTACTCTCAAAATTTTGTAATGTCTCTATTTAAACACAACATCTTTACCTGACTGTGGTGAAGCTCAAAAGGAGGATTATGTTTTAGCGCGGATGTATGTCTGGTCCTTTGTTCCCTTAGAACTGTTTAACCAGTGAACAGAGTACTTCTACGATTCCAAAGAGTTACAGGTTCTAGTCACGCTACATCATTTTTTTATGTTTCATAAAATTTGTATGTTTCTTTCTCATTCATTTATTACAGTTATTTTTCTAACTTTAAGCGTCATCTACTTCCACCACATCAAGCAAACTAGTAAAAAACACTCCACACTCCATTATTCACATCAAAGTTAGTGTATTCAAAATAACTCCTCCTAAAATGAGAATATTATTATATTATATACTCTAGAAATAAATATTAACACACAACCATTGATTTGTAGTTAGGTTCTTATTAATTGCACAAATATGCCATACAATCACATATCCTTTTTTATTATAACTAGTATCTTGAATATAATTTTTATTTATATTGTTCTATTGATTCCATTTATTTTGTAATTTTATCTTCTCCATACAGCTTTCTAGTTTTGGTTCACTTGTCACTCACTTTCTAATGTACAGTTACATAATAGCATGTTATAATAATCTTTTGCAATTCTGCTTGATTGATTAAATATGTAATCTATAGGTGCTGCAGAATCTTATATAGAAATTAATATTTAATATAAAAGCATATAAAGATAGCAAAATGTGTAAAGAAATATTAGATTTTTCTAACAATTTTAGTCTTAATATGAGTAATTAAACTTTAATAAAGTAATAAAAGTTTCATTATGTTTTTTTTTTATATAAGAACAGAGTTAAAAAAAATTACATTAAATATAAACATAATATAAAATAGGCATTTAGGGATCAGCATCTGAATGTAATCGTGACGGTTGTGTGTTTTATTCCCATTTCGAGAAATTAATTTTATTCATATCCTCGCCTTAGTAATAAGACAAAGCGCGGCGTTGAGTTCCGCCACTTGTCATCCAATGTCTCATTAATTATAGCGGAAAGTTTTACATTTAATCCTAAATAAAAGTATAAGCTAAAACAATGTTTTATTTTTTTGTATCCAGGCAATGATGACGGGAACAGTATCAACGTTTGCCGACGTAGCCTTAAATTTTGGTGCACCTGCAGTTTCCGGAGACAGTGTACTGAGAGTCGCTGCCTCTGTAGGCAAGAAATCCGTCCTATATGGAGATGATACCTGGTTGAGGCTGTTTCCTGGGCTCTGGGCTGAAGCCGACGGGACTACTTCGTTCTTTGTGACTGATTATACTGAGGTAATTATAGAAATGAAAAATAAGATAAAAAAGATTAAATCACCGTTTTTATATTTAGTATAATAATATTATATATTATTATTTTAATTTCTTTCTAATATAATTGAGAAAAAAATATAAACATAAATACTACAATCTCTGAAACCATGTTTCTTGAACATTTTTCTATTTTTATTGTTTTTTCATTGTAGTAGAAACTATTTGGTATATTAACCGATATCAAATTCCAAATAGATAATTTAACATAGAATTTTGAACTGATAAAATATTTTACCTGCTTTTTATAACATACCTACCAACTTATCAAAATATAAATATTTGAGGCCAGAGTGATTGTAAAATCGACTGGTTGTGGGTTCGATCCCCATTCGAGGAAATAAAGTATTTATTTATATTTACATATTCATTTCTTCGGTCTGGTCTCAAGGTAAAGCGCGGCGTTGATTTCCGCCACTCAACACGCAATAATGCCTCTAGAATTCGGCGGAAAGTGGGGAACCGAATTTCTTATCACTAGGTTCCCTCTTCCTAACCTGCTGTGTGCGGGATACACCGTGAAGCTGATTTAATTTGATTTTTTAACATAAATATTTTAAGAACCCATTAAGCTATAACTGTTATATTTTTTGTCTTATATTTTAACCAATGTCTTGAATTTCTTAAGTAAAAGACATTTAATAAGACTCTATATATTTTATTGCATTATAATATTCACCAGAATATCATATATACAATTTCTTTTCAAATTCTCTCTGACTACCCCGCAAGGGATAAAGCGTGAAGCTAAGTTAAGTTATATCATATATACCTTATTATTCTCAGGTAGACTACAACGTAACGCGTCATCTGAACAAAACATTAATACCAGATGATAAAGGAACGCCCACATTCGATTTCCTCGTTCTCCATTATTTGGGACTCGATCATATCGGTCATTTGGAAGGTGCTAGAAGTCCCAAAATAAAACCGAAACTGCTAGAAATGGATGAAATAATTAAGAAAATATATATGGCTATGCAAACTTGGGTAAGAATATAATTTTAATACTATTATGGTTTTTAATCAGTCAGTTTGTATAAAATGTTTGAGTAGTGATCATATCATATAAACAATATCTTTTCTTTCAATACAAAATACTTTTTTTAAATATATTTTTAAAAAATATTGCTGACTCAGTATAGGCAATAATATACATAGTAAAATGTTGTATTAGAGGAGAACATAATGTGATTTTTACTATTAAACTCTTGGAAATAAAAATATTGAAGCCATCCAGCGAACTGATATTTATTTTCTGCAAAAATGTCTAGAATATCATTTTTTTTTACGTATTTGTTTTTTAAATGGATATCTCCTACAAATATTCATAATATGACAGAAACATTTTGTGCTTAACAAAATGTTATTTAGTCCCTGTAAACTCCGGCCGCCAAGTCACACAAGTACAAGTCTTTTTAGGAAAACGTCGTCTAATGCCGATATAATCTTGTGTTTTCTGTTGAGCCATCACTCGGGAATGTTTCCTTATGGAGTGAAAGGAACCTGGTTTAATTCAACCCTCTAAATTCACAAGTTTAGATTAGCATATTGGGCCTTAGCGTTTTGAATGACTGCCAGGATCGCGATCATCTGGAATGCATGGCCAATTTAGCCTCACAGAAACTGAGGGTCATCGGAAGAGCGAGTCAGATTTTTATGCCAAAACACCGATTGGCCCTGGTTCAAACTCATATGGAGTACTGTTCTCATCTCTGGGCTGGTGCACCCCAGTGTCAGACCCATTTGATTGCATACAACGTAGAGCGTTTCGAATCATTGGGGACCCAATGATCTGCGAAAGGCTCGATACTTGCGTAAAGACGTCTCCTGGCGTTCTCTTCTGCATTTATCATGAGGAGTGTTCTGGAAAACTGTTTAACCTGTTACCTGCCGCCGAATTTTCTACACAGTACATCACAAACCTTAATATCATTCACACCATTTATATACACGGTACTCCAATACTGTGCGGTTTTGTAGGAAATGCGGTGATAATCACTTACCATCAGGTGACCTGTACGCTCGCTCGACTTATCCTTGCTACAACAAACAACGAAGGAATAAAAATCATTAATTCCTGAATGTGACTCGAAACCTCAACCGTCGCCAACCAGTCAAACGCATATCTTTTTTTATTATTTACTTATTGATATTAACATGCTTGAATGCAAGAAAATTTTCGCCTTTGGGTTCAAAACTCTATAAAATCACTTCAAACACATAAAATAAAAAGACTTAATTATCTTATTTATTTACAGAACAGAGACGGTGTTCTCATTATCTGCGGAGATCACGGCATGAGGGACGCTGGAGGGCACGGCGGGGCGACCCCGTCTGGTTTTGATTAAGAGTAATACATTTAAGTGTCCTTATAAGTGAGTGCCATTTGCATTTTTTTTTGTAATATATGTATTTTTAATAACTCATTAAACTAACTAAACTCTTGACAAGTGTCCCAACTGGACATCTTCAAATCACATCGACTAGTTTCCATTAAAGTCTTTATAATCATGTTTTTAATACTCTTGAGGCCGGTCGTGACGAAGAGGCACAAAGTGTGACTGTAAAATCGACTGGTTGTGGGTTTGATCCCCACTCGAGGAAGTGGAATATTTATTTACATTTATATTTTCATTTCTTCGCTTTGGTGTCGAGGCAAGGTATCAATTTTTCCTTTAAAGTTTCGGTTGTATTTACATAATGCTTTAGAATATATATTTGTCGTGTTATATTCTAAGTATGTTTCTAAATAAAAAAAAAAAGAACAAACAAATAAAACTAAAATTTAGTTCGAATTCCTTATATTCAGATCAGGCGTGGGTCCCACAGTAGCCCAAGTGGACGTGGCGCCAACTATCGCTTGGCTGCTAAACGCCCCCATCCCCGGGGAGAGCACGGGCAGGATTCTACCTTCTTTACTGCCTTTGGACATGCAACAGCAGCTGTATTTACTTCATGTACTCGCTGAACATAATAAAATGTATTTGCCTAAACATGCTGGTTAGTATTTTTCTTTTTGGAATCACGGTTAGGCTTATAGAGAGGTCCTAGTGTTAAGATACTCCGTTCTCCACGCACGATGGAACCTAATGTTAAGGCTAGTTATGTCTCACTTTCTCACCAATTTTTCTTGACTTTTCTTGTTGAGTTGCGGAACTGATTACCAGAGCGAGGAAAAGAAAATATTTTATTGTCCCCGAACGGGAATCGAATTCACAACTATCGCGCAAACAGTCAAACGCTTATTACGGAACATAGTAATAGTTACGGAATATAGTAATATTTGTTTTTTGATAAGCTTGCCGCAATTTGCAAATAATTTTGAAACTACACAAAACTGTTTACATTTAAAAATGTATTTACTGTTATTATATTATGCTATTTGTACAAAAAAATACTGTTACGTACTGTAGAAAATGAAAATTACAGTATATACATTGTTATTGATTTTACAATCAGCCCTTTTATTTAACAAAGGTTTGCTAAAAAGATTATTTGAGCCTTGTTGGAGCAATAAGACTGATAAAGTGGCGAAGGGCCTCTGCCTATCCTGCAGAATACAGTGTGAAGCTGAAAAAATATATGTATTTGCATTTCTTGTGTACAATAAACAGTATTATATTCTACATATTTAAAAAGAACATAAACATTTTAACATATACACATGTATTGTTCTTTCTTAACCGCGGGACAACATTTTAAAAAGTTTAAATTTATAAATTTAAAAAATCAGCTTCACGCTGTAACCTGCCCACAGCAGAGGGAATCTAGTGTTAAGACACTCCGTTGCCCACTTTGCGCCGAGTTCTAGAAACATTGTGTGTTAAGTGGCGGAACTTAACGCCGCGCTTTGCCTCGCCTAGACCAGAGCTAAGAAATGAAAATATAAAATATAGAGAAATATTTCATTTCCTCGAGTGGGGATCGAACCCACAACCAGTTGCCAGTCGTAGCGCAGGGGCACAAAGTGTAACTGTAAAATAAATCAAAATCAGTTTAAAGTATGTCAAAAAATAAATCAGCTTCACGCTTTATCCCGCACACAGCAGGGTAGACAGAGGGAAGTTTGTGTTAAGACACTCCGTTCCCCACTTTCTGCCGAATTCTGGAAGCATTGCGTGTTGAGTGAGTGTTTAAAGTATGTTATGTGTTTAAAGTATATTCTATTTATCTTCTTTACATACTTCCAGAGCTATACAAGCAGACAGAGCGCGCCCGCATCCAGTACGCGCACTACCTCGCGACGGGGCAGCTCAGCGCCGCCAAGATATCCAAGGAGTTCTACGAGGAGGCTTTGGACGAGATGGCCAAGTTCTTAGCGGACACCAGCACGGACTTTGATCTGTTCGCCATGGGCGTTGGCATCGTTATGCTTTATTTTGTGAGTGGTTTTTTTTTTTAGTTTTTTTAAAAATTATTGTTGTATGTAGCAATAATTTGTTGGGTTAAAGTTCGGGAAATAATATTCTGTCTTCTTTTTTTGTGTGTGGTGTTTATAGTGTTCGTTTTTTTATTTTTAAGAATAAATAAAGTTCTGCCATTCAACGCGCAATGCCTCTAGAAATCGGCGGAAAGTGGGGAACGTTTTGAGAACGGAGTATCTTAACATTAGGTTCCCAGACTCCTACTGCATACCCCGCCACGTGCGTGATACAGCGTGAATTTAAAAAAAAGATAACTCAATAATACATAAAAATAAAACATTTCAGATAGTCGGTGCCCTCGCGTGCGTAACTCTCTTCTCTCTCCAACTTGAATCGCATAGGAAAATAAGTATAACAAAACACAAGCCGAAAGCCGGAACGCTGTTAGCTTTCACCATAATGTACGCCATTTTATCAAGCATATTAGTGACAGCGTGCTTTATAACAGAAACTAAAAGTGAATTCTGCTCATTTAAACCGGAATGGTGCATAATATTCCTAACCACAGCTTTCACTTTAAATTTGATGTATTTCATAATTAAATCTGGTATAGAAAAAACGAGAAATCTATCACAGTTACAAGAATTAAATGCGATAGATTATTTATTAATAATAGGAACCTTGTTCCACTCTTGGTCGTTCTTCGGAACCAGTTTCATAGAAGAGGAGCACATGACGTGGTATTATTTTTGGAATACGTTAATGTTTTTTGTGTTGATTAGAACGATCGTTGTGGTTGTTATTTATTATGGTAAGAAATGGAGCGGCGCTACGGAGTTTCAGGAGAAACCGGAGCTGCAGAATAGGATGAGTTCAGTCGGTGTTAGTATTGTACCTCAGTGGGTGTTGCTGATTGCTTTGCATAGGTGAGATTTTGTGTACTATTTTTATTTGTATGTAAAATTTTGTAAGTGATTTTTTAAGTTTTCAGGAGGATGTGATGTGATTGATGATTTTTAGAAAAAATATTTTCCCATTGATATTATGGAGATTGTAGCTATATTGAAATTAAAAAAAATAAAATTAAATCAGCTTCACGCTGTATCCCGCACACGAGGTAGGCAGAGAGAACCTAATGTTAAGACACTCCGTTCCCCACTTTTTGCCGAATTCTAGAGGCATTGTGTGTTGAGTGGCAGAACTCAACGCCGTGCTTTGCCTTGACACCAGAGTGAAGAAATGGAAATATAACTTTAAGTAAATATTTTACTTCCTCGAATGGGGATCGAACCCACAACCAGTCGGTGTTACAGTCACACTTTGTGCCCCTGCGCCACGACTGGCCTCTATAACTGGAGCTATAATGATTTTTAAATAAAATCAAGATAACATTTATATTTTCATATTAGGAATGCCATTAGTGTTTTATATTTCTTGCATTCCTTATAACACATAGTTATATAACAGTACAACTATGTGTTTACTACTATTTCTTTATAGTTTCACTGCTCTAATATGAGAAATCTTATGTTGTGTGGTGGGAGTCAATGACTATTTTGTCGTCTTACCAAACTGGAAAAATGAAAATAATACATTCCCTTGATCGATCGGTCTAATCAACTACTATTATTTGATGTTTTTAAACATTTTTAAAGTGTTATTCCACACTTAGGAATGAAAAATACTTATTTAGAAAACGTATAAAAATTTGAACGTAGCGGGACTCGAACCCTCGCCTCCTGGGAACCGACCAGACGCTCTGACCACTAAGCCATACGTTCTCATCAAGCTGCGTCGAAATTTTTATTTGCTTGTTACAACTTATTTATGTTGTTAGTATCGCTGTAGGTTCAAATTTTTATACGTTTTCTAAATAAGTACTATTATTTGAATTAGTATTCGATAAAATTAGCTAATTCATTATATTACAGGTATTTAAGAACTATGAATCAAACTGGTGACCGTTGGCTGTTTCTACCGGACACGGCGGATTGGCTTAACGCTCCGGAGAATGCTATTTATTTGGAAGCTCATCTAGTTATAGGTAATAAAGTAATAATAAATAATGTAATTAAAACATTTCAATATTTTTGTTTATAATAGAACTGAGCTAGGCCAAGCGGTTTTTATTATAACAGTTATTATTTGGCCAATATAAAAAATACCTATATTTTCGATTTTTTTACTTTTTATATGTTTCTGCGCAGCGTTGATAGGAACTTGTATAATTTTTGTGCCATTACATGTCTTTATTCGATCATCATACAAAAAGATTAGATCGATTCGTGACATAACACCCCCGGGTGTCATCTAGTGTCCTACTGAGTGAAGCGCAAGTAGTGTCGTCCCCGATAGTATTCTCTCTAGATATTTAATTATAGAATAGTCAATCATCAATTGTATTTATATAAATACATATATTAATTTATTTTTATTTTACTCCAGGTAATCTACTAACGTTAGGAATATGCCTCTGGAACGTTCGCCACATGAACAATTACATGCAAATGCATTCAGCTTTCACAATCTCGGCAGCAGCTTGCATTATATTCTATAGAATCACCACAAACACCCTACAAACACCCATAGAAAGTATGAAAACATGGGATCCCATTGTAATAGTTAATATATTCTGGGCTTTACTAATAGCTCAATTTATTTTCGAAATATTAACATACACTGGATTATTTAAAATGTGTGGTTTCAAGCCGACCGGTGCGAAGTTCGTCTATAACAAACCAAAGGCGAAAAATGAAGATTATTTTTACGACGAAATGGCAGAACCTTGGAATTTGGAAGAAATTAAATTGAAATTAGCCAGATCTATATCTCATATAATGTATAATGATCTGATGTTGATAGTCACACTGCTGATGCGTCCCCATAACGTGGTGATGGTCCCCAGTATTCACTTCACATGTTATTTGACGTCCAAGTGCTTGAACCACAAGCTGCTGGACGCGAGGACGTCCCGCAGGACCGATGTGGTGGACGTTTTGAGCAAGTCTCTAGTGCATCTTTGGATTGGTGTGCTGTTTTTTTTTTATCAGGTATGTGCTTTTATGTTTTGTGATGTTTTTTTTCTCTTAAGTAATTAGTATAGAGAAGAATATACCGCCTTTTATTTCTCTGTTTTTTAATTTATGTAGCTTCATGCCATATTCTGCATATACCATAGTAAGTAGAGGGAACCTAGTGTCCGTAGTTTTCCGTTGTTGTTGACTTTCCGCCGACTTCTCAAAGGCTTGCGTGTCGACTTGTTAGCAGGGTGAGTAAATGAAAATAATTCGTTCCCTCGAGTGGGAACCGAATACCTGACCGTGTTAAGTTAAAACAATATAAAAATTATTTTACTGGCCTATATTTCATATAGCAGGAATATAAGTCAATTTTTGAAATTGTTAAAATCTCTAATAAATAAATAAAGATTACGAATATTGATCTTTTTTTTTATATCTCTTAAGAATTTGCTTAATAGGCTGTGTGCAAATTTTCACTTTAATTCCGACCCCCTCCTCCGCAGGGCAACTCCAACACGCTGGCGTCCGTGGACCTGGGCGCGGGCTACGTGGGGCTGCGCGAGTACAGCGCGGCGCGCGTGGCGCTGCGCATGGGGCTGCACGCCTACGCCGCGCCCGCGCTCGCCGGCGCCGCGCTCTTCTGCGAGCTGGCCGCGGCCGGCGAGTGGGCCACGTCAGTATACTGTAGTATTAGATAGTAGTCGAACTTAGATATATTTAGTACAGCGCGGCGCGCATGGGGCTGCACGCCTACGCCGCGCCCGCGCTCGCCGGCGCCGCGCTCTTCTGCGAGCTGGCCG